>JAVHNF010062036.1:9538-25970 GCA_034783455.1 Micropsitta finschii
TTTTCATGAGCAGGTTTGTTTGCCTGCAACACTTAGCTGTTAATGTTACCATTGGAAGAGTTTTTCATCTTTTTATTTTTACAGGAAATTGCTTCTTATCTTTGTGAAGATTTTCTTTTCAGAAACAAACAGGTCAAAATGTGCAGAGTTGCTGTAGCAGTCTTTTTAGCCTCTGGGTGTTGCTCTTGGACAGCACTGTTTGCAGATGTAGTATTTTGTAGAGGAATGTTTGAAGCTGCATTTTGTCAGATGAAGACTGCAAAAATGCAGTGTGTAATGAGCAAGAAGCAGCACCAGGGGAATTGAGAAGCCCTCAGGTACGATAATAGAGCATGGATAGAAGATACCACCTTGGAGGGTCCACCTCTGATATTAGACTGGATTTTCTACCCAGGTTTTTTAGGTTTTTTATATGTGATAGCATGTAAGCTGCTTCATCTTTTTTTCATTAAATGATAATGATTTATTTTTTTTTATTTCTGTAATAACCAATGCTAGCATAACCTTTGTTAAAGTGTTTTTTTTTATGTAGAATTTCTGGTTAGCGTGATAAATACTTTCATTACAGAAATCACAGAAGAGTAATACCTTGTATTTTGTAAACGAAAAGGAGTTTAGCAGTTTTGTGGTGCTTTCTAGCTAACTGATTGCAGTCTTTCACTGTTAATAAAAGGCTAGCTTTGGTTTTAATGAATGTTAAACACTGAATAGAGATTAGAAGACTAACCTGATGGTTTGTGTTGTGCTGTGTCATACATACTGGAATAAATTTTCGCCCAGTTTTCCTGCAACCTAAAGTGTACTTCTTAAATTGCCAAATTGGTAACATTCTTGGTTTTCTGAAACCAGAAGTCTGTGTATGCTTGATTTAAAAAACCTGCAGTCTCTTCAGCCTTAAGGAATACAATTTTACATGTGGAACCCAGCAAAGAAACTTATGAAAACTTTTGGTACGGATGAATGTCAGGGTACAAGACAGCCTTTCCATTTGAATTAAATGTTGATTACAGTCTTGGTGTAACCAGTTCTGTTTGTACTTCAACCTTTTCTATGGTAGTTTTGTAGCTCTGACTTTGTTTTTGTTTCCTACTTGCAAGAGGCCTTAAGAAAATAGGTTGGTTCAGAGTCATGTTGCACAGCTATCCTGCCAAAGCTGAATTCTAAGTCCTCTATATGTTGCGGCAGCTTCTCTTTCTAACCAGCTTCTTGAGAGCTTTTCTTCTGTTCCAAGTGCTCACTGGTTATAAGGTTTCTCTGTTACTCTCAAGGGCAGTCTGTGGTGGTATTACTGGAATCTGAAAATCTGTGAAATACAAGTTCTTAATAGTGTTGCCTTATGTACCCTGTGGTGGGTTAAGTTGCTGCCTGCTCTCTTGCGTTGCCCTGCCAAGGCAGGAGTAGAGCAGATGCAGGGGCAAGACTTGAAGGAGAGTATAAGAGTTATGTACTCAGTAGATGGTCTTTTGAGTGTATTGAGGTTCAGTGGAAGGATTTAAAGTGGTAATTAGCACACTTCAAATTTTTATGCTGTTTGCATCAACTGTGATAAATTGCAACCTGTGGAAGTCCTACAAGCTGAAACACTGAACAAATGTGAGAAGCCGTATGCAGTGCAAGTCACATACAGTGCAAATGTATATAGCCATCACAACTTGGAGGATTTCTTTTGTTGCATGTGTCTCACATTTACTTTACAAGTTTGACTGTCTGCCTCAGGAGAAAAACCAGGAGAAATAACCAGGAGGATTCCTTTGGGGCTAAATAGATTGAAGATGCTTTGGTCATTATAGAGTCATTGATTGGTTTGGGTTGGAAGGCACCCTAAAGGTCATCCAGTTCCAATCACCTGCCACGGGCTGGGACACCTTCCGCTAGACCAGAGTGCTCCAAGCCCCATCCAGCCTGACCTCGAACACTGCCAGGGATGGGGCAGCCACAGCTTCTCTGGGCACCCTGTGCCAGTGCCTCAGCACCCTCACAGTAAAGAACTTCTTCCATCTAACCTGAACTTCCCCTGTTTCAGTTTAAACCCATTACCCCTTGTCCTGTTGCTACAGGGTAGGAAGGAAAGGCACACTGCACACTGCTTCATCCTCCGTACTGCTCGCAGGGAGCTCCGTCCATCCCCAATCTAGAGAGTTCCAGTGTGGGGATTCCATGGTGGGGATATCTCCAGCCTTGCTTCAACCGGGAAATAGAGGAAAGTGAGATTTTAAATGCTATTTTCTTTTGACTATGAACATAATAATGAGTGAGGTGTACCTTTGGAGACCTTTCCAGGCACATGGTTGCACTCAAAATTGTTGAAGGAGATAAGGCGTAGGTCTAGCAGAAGGCTCTGAAGCATGACACCATCATGAGAGTCTCCAGGTTCATCAGCAGAGGTAACAGCAGAGTGATGGGCAGCTCTTTAATGAGCTTATTGAAGAGATGGATGAGGACCTCGCATCTGGTGAGCTAGAATGGGTTCTCTGAGCAAGGGAGAGCTGTGCAGTGATCATGGCAGTTTAGTGGTGGCTCTTCCTCTTATTCTGTGTTCCTCTTATACCTGTCAAGAAGCTCTCAGGCAGCTGCTGTTTGTATGGAATTGACTTTTCATTTTCTTGGTGTGTCAGCTTTGGTGATGGCAGCTGAGTGCTTCCAGGATGAAAGACCTCAGGAATAGGGGTGCTCACGAAGAGTCTAAATGTTGCTGAGGGTGAAAAATTGCTTTAGGATTAAACACAGTCTTTCATGTTTTTCTAGTGAAAACTGAGCTTTTTAATTTTTTTCCCCCCAGTATGATGCAGATTTCTTTGAGGGAGGTAAAAGAACCCCAAATGACACCAAATTGAATTATCTTGGTGGAGGCACCTTGCTATCAAACCTTGGGGAAGCTGGCCTAAGCAGCTCGTGCTCGCCTCTGGCCAGGAAGTCACCTGGTACCCATGTCCTTCACCATGGGATGAAGCTGGTGTGACAGCAGGGCTGCCATCCAGGCTGCATGTTGCAGCTGCAGAATACAGCAGTGGCCAAACATGTAGCTTTGAGCTCTGTTTTGTGTGTTGTTTATAATAGAACCATGAGGTTTTGGCAGCTCAGGAGTCATATCTGTCCCTGAAGTGAGCAGAGTTGAGAAAAGCAAAAACTTCCCAACTTTTCACAGAAGACTCCATAGAAAAGAGTAATCAAGTACCACAAGCCTGAGAGATACCAGACACTGTTGGAATCAGCAGCAAAATAGGGGGAATGGATTTTATTGCAAAGCATCATTTCGAGTGCCTTCCTGCAATTGTTCCTGCATCTTCCCTCTGCTCTAGCATTACACTGGCATCAAGAAAAATAAAATTAAAGAAAAAAGTCAGGCTTAGTGGCATGGATTTTCCCTTTCTAAATGCTACCTATGGGTGAGCAAGAAACTTCAGAGTACATCCAGCTGAAGCTGGCAACTGTATCAAGAAGGTAAATCATGGAAAGCAGATGACATGAGTGCTTTGTTAAATGGGTCACTGCAGGCTTAAGCAAGACCCTGTGATGGAGCTGAACAGATTAACTCTGTAGATGGAAGCTGATTCCCAGACTGTCACTGAAAGACTGTTAGTAACTTTCCAGGTTATGCTGAGTGATCTGCAGATTCATGGGATCCTGTTGCCTTTATTATGCAGGTTCATGAAAAGATGGTTCGTGACAGGACAGATGAAACTTTAAGTGCTAACAAGGGTCTATGGCCAGCAGCTGGGAAAGTAAAACCACCTGACTCTCCACTGACCAACTTTGTGATTATTTCTGAATTCTACATTATCTTCATATAAAATGAACAATTCAGAACTTTATTGAAGGGGGAAAAAATAAAAACAAAACAACACAACAGGAGAAACAACAACACACAATTCTTGGGAAGCTGAAGATATTAATTCTAGCCATTTGTGGTGATTATTTCTGTGGTTTTTTCTGCAGCCCCAGGACAAATGAATATCCAGTCTCTGCCTTGAAGATCATATAAATAGCACTACACTAATCTTGCAAAGGGCATGAGAGGGTCAAGAAAAGAAAGGAATTACTTAGGGTAGCCCAGGGGAGCAGAGTTTCTAGTGAAAAGGTGAAGCTAAGAAGTGGAATTTGTGGCTTAAATATTATCATAGTGCTTTTAGATATGTATTTGACCTTTAAATGGTCTCCCAAGAGATAAGAGGAGATCTTAAATACTTGAAACATTTCAGTTAGATTGGACTAAATTCCTGAAAATATTTGGCAAAGAGTTAGCCTTCAAAGGAGATAGATGAGCTAATTAGCTCCTTTTCCATCTCCAACTATCATGGTTTTGTGTGTTGCCAATGCTGTGTGACCTTAGAAAGGAAAGTGTGGGACATATATGTGATGTTATACTATACATAGTGTTGTATTTCCATGCACATCATCAGGACCTCTGGCACTGAGCAGAACACACAAAAAAAAAAGATACTTAAAATAAAGTACTCAAGAATAGCAAGACTAACCTTTTCAAAGGGAGCTGATGCAACAATCATTCTTCAGTCACCAGTATGTCCAGTTTCTGAAATGCCATTAAAAAAGAGCAACATATTTTCACCCTACTATCTACCACTGGTTAGCAGAATGATCCCAGCACATAACTACTTGGTAGCCTAATTAAATAAGGAAACACTTCACATGCAATCTCTCACTGTTGATCCCTTGCTGTTCATGTCACAATACTCTTCAAACAATAGATCATCTTGCTTGAAGTGAGCCACAAAAAGGATTCCTCTGCCCTCTTCCCCCCGATATGTTTGTTCTTAAATTTCCAAAAGGAACCATAGAATCGTAGAATCATAGAATAGTTAGGGTTGGAAATGATTGAAGCAAATAGAGTGTAATTATGAATTAAGTGAAAAATGAAGTGTAATTATGGCCGCAATCAGAAAAAAATCACTACCTCCAAAAAAATTACACAGCTTGATTTTTAATTTATTTCTTCTCAATTGTTCTCAGTCCCTTTCTTCTCAGCTTGCATATCAAAAATGAGGATGTTCACAGCTCCTAATGTCACAAAAAAAAAAATGAGTTACAGTCTTCATCTCTCCTGCCTTATTACTAGTGAATAACTCATTAGGAACAGTTTACAGATAGATTGCAAGCTTCATATAGCAGTAAACATTATTTATGGTTTCAAAATCAGTAATTGCTCAGGAGAGGCAAGCTCCCAGCAGAAAATAACCTGGTGTTAGCTATTCATTCATGTGCCATATATCAGCTGGATTGCTGCAGAGCAATATACCTGGTTATGAAAGCTTCATCATTTTGGAAATTTCAAGAAAAAGAAGTTCATCTTCTGGATGGGCAAGCCATTATCTTTTGGGAAGAATTGGTATAAATTAGTCATTGATCTGAATACCTGGGAACAAAAATTATGACCATCTCTTCAGAAATGCTGGTGATTTCTCAGGCACCAGTGGGCATGCAATTTCTTAGAGCCATTACTACATGCTAGTCAGGATCAACTAGACACTGAGGGAAAGGAGCCTTCAGATCTTGAAGAAAAGATGTTGTTCATAAAATAAAAGTCGATGAGGTTGGCACTGGTCTTTGCCCCCTAGCATGCAATTACTGCCTATGAGATACTAAAGTAACAACATTGGCAGTAGGAAGATTAAATTATGATTGTATATATGAATATTATGTGACACACCAGGAATCTCTTCTGGAGTCACCCCTTTTATATACAGTGGAACTGTAGATTTTAGCTTTGCGGAACAGATTTCTAGGGTATTTTGTAAGTCTCCCCTGAGGGCTGAGGCTGAGAAACCAGACATGTAGCATCAGGAAGTAGTTATAGCTGGAAAATCTCTCCTTCTCTGGACAAAACTTGTCTCAATGATCTCCTTTTGCCATCACAGCCATAGCAACACTACTAGCAAAAGATGAAAGATGTCTGACAACTTTGTTCCCCTGGAACCACAGAGCTTTCTACCATAAGGATAACTTTCATGGGGAAGAGACACAGAACTTTTTCCGGGAGTGGGTCCAACACTTTGAAACAAATCCTCACAGGACAGGAGAACCCTCCCAAACTTCACTACCTTCAGGTCCATTTGCACGTCAAGTGATTTCCTACTTGCCTCCTGCAGAGTAAATGTGCAGAAATGCATGCATATTTACTTAAGCCTTCCCCTGCTATGACCTTCCACTACTTCCATCTTTCCTCCTGCTCTTTGCAATGCTTAATCATAACTGGGAAGTGTGCCAGCACTTATGAATATTATCATAAGAATAAACAGTAGACAACACGAATATGTTCTTTTAAGTCACTTGATGGTAGGAGTATGGGGAGAGAGAGACAGCAGAAAGGAAGGAGGGAAAGAGGTAGACTCTAGGACACATCAATGCACAAATAAAAAAATAAAAAAAAAAAAAAAGACCAAAACATGAAAAGTAGCCACTGGAGATCTGGTTTGGTGAAGCAGATTTACACACAGATCAAACACTCAGAACTGACAACACCCCGGAAGCTGAGGCAAGGGCAAGCTTGACAATTTTCAATAAACCACAGCCAAATAATAGAAAAGGGATCCTTCCTCTTTTGACAAAGAAAAGAAATAAAATCATCGTCAGGGTAAAGCAGGTCTTTGAAAATAAAGGATGAAAATTAGTTTCCTCCTTTTTTTCTTTTTTTTTTTTTTTAACTTTTAAGGTCTACCTTTAACTAACTAGAAAGTATTCTTTGGGATTGAAATTCCTTGGGTGTTAAGAAGACAGGGCATTGGGCGTGAAACCAGGGAAAACGTAGTAGTTTAGAATTAAATCAGCACCTACTTTTTTCCTGACAGAAGAAATACAGATGTCTTCCAAAACTGTTTGTTCTGGTGAATATTTCAGCTGCATGGAGCATGTCTGACTCTCTTCCTTGTCTTTCCTGTCTGTGGAGTGTTTGACAGCATTTTAACATTCTAAAAAACAGTCCAGACACTTTGTGCACCTACAGCTCAGTCCCTGGGTACCTGTGACCTGCTCACCCTGAGCACAGTCTATTCACAGTTTGACAGCGAAGCAGTGTCGCTTATTTTTCTCTCCCCACAGGTTTTCCAAGAGGATCCTCAGAGCACTGGCAGCAGCAGCCTTTCAGAAAACCCTTCCCCACAGAAACGTGAAACTGACTAGCTACGACAGTCCTGGCTTGCAGCAGGGCTGATAGCAAGAACTGTACTGAAACTCATTTGGGATGACCACCATTCAGGGTGGGTTTAATCTTGCCAGAATCAGTCAGTATCAGAGTCAGGCTGGAAGAACCACATCAGGGTTCCTGGTTTCTGTTCTCCACTTTGCACATATCCTGACAGGTCCAGCATATACCTGGATTTTTTTTTTTTTTTCTTTTTTTTCTGGAAGGGTACAGTTCCACCTCATGCCACTAAAACTTGCCTTCCATTGGCAATTGTTCCCTCCACCAGCACCAGTGCCAGTGAGAAAGTGGTGCACATCAGCCCTGCGATCTGAGTAGGCTGTAATCAATGGTGGGGCAAAGGGGAGCGGCTGGTACAGGCAGGAGCTGACTATGCTGCACTTATCCTAAGGAGCTGAGAGCTGGAGCGCTGCAGATAGGAGCAGAGAAAGTGCTGAGTGACTGTGCAACTGAGAGAGAACAGACCCTGCCTTATCCTGAAGTGGGAAGTTCAACTAAAAGGGATCTTGCTGTTTCAAATTACAGGCTGGTATCTCCAGGGAAATGTGGAGGGGGTTGCCACCTCCTGAAATAGCAGCAGCAGGAGCAGCATATTTGGATTGGGAGTGTTAGGGTGTCATTTAGGAGTCCGGGTTGCTGTAAGATGGCCTTTGGGTTCCAAGGTCACAGACTATCAAGATGATGCTCATCACTGCCTGACCCTTTCCTCCATCCTCTCCCCACCTCCACCAAGAGCTAGGGGAAAGAATGCAGGGGCCAAGCCCTGTTGCATCAAGAACCAAGTCAAGTCTTGTGGTCAGGAGCCCTTCCCTCCTAACCGCTCCCCCTTTTCTCACTGAACCCAAAGCCTTTGGCTACACAGGAGCTTAAACATTTTGTTGCCAGCCTGATCAATTACAAGAATGCTGTGACTGGTCTTAGTGCTCTAATCCTCCCATTGTCTTTAAAAGCTTTTTATATCATCACCAATAAAGATTGCCTGTCTCAAGGGTTTTCCTGCCTCTCTGGCTGGGTTACAGCAGTGGGGTGGGGGTAGAGAAAGGGAGGTATGGGGAAGGGAGGAGGACTGGATCATTGCCAGGCTTCAAAAGGCTGCTCAAGCGTTTTTCTGTGGCTTGCAGGGTTTTACTCAGCAAAGTCTCCCAAGCCACAGAATGTGCCCCTACTTGTATAACATTACAAAGTGAAGATGATTAGAGTGTAAGCCTCATCCTTCTGGAAGCTGCCCTTTTGTCTCTGGGGTGTAATGATACATTATTCGTCCTTGTCTAGTTCTTATCTTGTTAATGCATTGCATTGTTTCTGCTCTGCCTCCCTTCCCTGCTCCTGTACACATACCTCCCTCTACTTCAGTTAATGGAACAAGTGTGTGTCTTTAATACTTTCCAAGGCTCAGGACTGTAACAGGGTTTGTGTGTGCTTTGCACACGCATGTTGGAGTGAAGCCTTCCAGCTCTAATTCCTGCTTCCTCTGGTCAGATTGTCACACAGTCGAAACCCTCGACTTGCAAAGTTCCCCAGTGCTCCAGGTCTGTGCCCCACTGGATACTGTTACATTAGCTTGAGGCTCAAACTGTGCCTGTCCACAGTGCACAGACCCTCAGATCCTCAACAGTATATTTAATTCGTTCATTCTTATTTTCATGCCTCCTTCTCACAACATGCCACCATCCTGCTGTCCCAGGAACTGCCTCCATCTTGCAGTATATTCTGAACTGGGGGAGAGAGATCCCTTGATATGCCTGTGGTCACCAGAGATCACCACAGAGAACCAGTCTATCAGAAGTGGCTTGTGATCTCTGTGTGTTCTCATGCACATGAGAATCACTTGCAAAGGTTTGGGAAGAAGTTGTTTTGTCCAGATAGGAGTCACCGCAATGGGCCAGGAATACTCCACAAGACGATGACCTGGAGAAATGACTCTATTTGAACTGAGAAAGAAAATCTTCACAGCTCTAGAGAAGTTAAACACCATGGTTAAAGAAATTCCAGGGAGGAAATTCACTTTGGAGTTAAAGCAAAGGAGAAGTGAGGGTATCCAGACTCCATTTTTAGATCTCAAAATTGCTTTTATTGTATCTTTGTGAACATGACATCCACCAAGTATGATGTGGAACAATATCCAACATGTAGTTCCCTGATTTGTGCTTACTCCCCATCTATCTATAGAATATCTTAATCCTTGTCTTCTGCTTCAGTCATAAACTTCTTGAGGCATGAGCTGCCTTTTTCCCTTCAGCATTTCTACAGCATCTGACACACAGTTCTCCATGGCTGAGCACCCTCCGGGTGCTGCACGAATTCAAACCAAACACTGCAATAAATAGCACTGCTACAACAGAGGTTAGAAACTACATTTTCCTCATAGTGCTGCAGGTTTTGGCCAGTAAACTGGAAAAGAAATGGTGGAGCCCATCTGCTGGTGGGTAGTGACTACAGATGTCAGTGCAGTTTGCTGAGTGGGTAAAATGCTTCAGCATCACTTACTAGAAGTGCTGGGAGTCACAGTCTTTGCAGACTACAAAGAGATAGTAGATCATACTGCTGTCGTCACTGCAGTCCCACACAGATGCTCTCTCTGATCTTTAGCGGTGGCATTGCTATTATTTGACTCCCAGAATTTCCAGGGCTCAGTGTGGGGCCTGCAAACAAGGCTTTGATTGGTATCATTAACATTTCTGAGGAAGCACTGTCGATTCCTGGCAATATACCCCCCAGAGCACCTCAGCAGGGAGAGAAGAAGGGACAGGATGGCATTTTGTTCTGCAGGCATGCAAGAGAGGACAGATGGAGGCTGTTTGTTACAGACCAGTTTTAAAATGCATGGTAGGAACACACTGCAGAGCAAGAAAGTGAAAAAGCTTGTCGGCCAATGAAAAAACAAAATCTGATCAGAGTTAGCCAAAGGAATCTGTCCCACAAAGTGCTTTCCTGCTCAGTGTTCCCTCTGTAGTAACTGAACACCATTGGCAGAGATCTCCTCCCAGTCTCTCTCTTCCTCTTCCAGGAACTATTACCCCCTTCCTGATTTCATTAGAAATTATAGTATTTATTTTGTCTTGACTGGTGAGGAGGAAGAAGAGGAAGAAGAAACACCCTGATTTTACCCACTAAGCAAAAGTGGGATTTTTTTTTTTTCTCTTATTCTCTCCACACTCCTAAAAGTTAACTCTCAAAGCTTCTGCATTTCTGTTCTTGTCCTCCAGTTAGCAATGACCATGGTTACAGCCTGGAATAAGGGCAGTCTGTAACCCAAAATAGACGCAGACATTCATTTTGTCAAAATCTCAGAGCCTGTTTTTGCTGTTCGTTCTCTTGTAAGATCTCTAGAAGAGGTTTTAAAAGCATACTAGTGTCATCAAGACTCAATAGAAAAAGTACAAACTTCACACAAATTCCTTCCCTTGGACAATGTCTAATATTCCCAGTTTGCAGAGATGAATTGCTGTGTAAAGCACACAAAAACTATTATGTTCAGTATTTTGAATGATAGTAATGTATAGTGATGTTGCACAAGTGAAAATGGTGCGAAGAAGGAGGCAAGAGTTAAAAAAAAGCCTAAACCAGATCCTCAGTACCAAGTTAGAAGAGCATTTTTTTCTTCTCCATAAAATCCCTATAAACTGTGATGCTGATTATAATACCATTTTCATACTTGTAAAGGTGAGAGTCCACAAACTCCAGAATAAATCTGTATGATCACATCTGGTTTTAAAGGTAATTAATGCTTTCAGACAGGCTATTAACGCTGCAATTACTCTAATGTTTACACATAGTCAAATGTTCAGCAAAAGTAGACAGAGTGTGTTCAATTTTGTTTTTTCTTTTAGCATTCATGGAAAAATATGTCTTATAATTTTCAAATATTTGACTTGTGAACATTTGTAAATATTTGAGTTAAATGTATAAGGGGAGCAAAAACATTCCAGGTGCAAATGCTATAGCACTTGCTATGGGTAGATCTCAAAGTGCTTTACAATGGAGGTGAGGAACAGGATCCTGATTTTCCAGATGGTGAAACTGAGGCCAGGAGAAGGGACATGATCATCTCAAATACATGTAGACATTAGTAGAGTTAGGAATAGAGTCATGACTTCTGAAGGCTAGGTCTGTGCTTTACTCACTACCTCAATATGTTGTAGCTGTCCCCAGCAACTTCACAGTTAAAAGCAATTCCTCACCTTCAAGTTTCATTGCAATTCCCAGCATTTCACCATCTCTCTGTTGAGAGAAACCCTGAAATCTCAGCTACAGATCCTGACCTACAAAGCCCCTCCTGACAGCCTCCACTGTTAATCTGCCTGAAAGCAACTTGCGTCATCAGTGGCTTAAGGCAATTAGGTTTTAGGATGAATTTTATGCATTTGCTATTGTTTAATCCAAAAATCTGAGCATTGGGAAGAAGGATGGAAGCTGTATGACAATAGAGATAGCCCAATGGCTGGGCACAAAAGGGGATATTGGGACCTGTGCATTTACCTTACTGTTCTAAACATTTGTCCAGACACTGTGTACTCAGGCCTAGAAACTGTTTGCAAAAAGGAACAGAGCTATACAAAAGTATGATGCAAACATGGCTGATATCATCTGTGTTTGCACAAGGTAAAAAGCTCTTGAGCTTTTACATAAAGGCAAACAAACAAACATATAAAAAAGTATCCCAGAAAAGATCACAAAAGTCCACTGGGCACAAAAAGTTTTGCAGCAAACATTCAAACCTGTCTTCAGTACCAATCCTCCCAGAGACCTATTGCGTGTGTGTATGCATTTGGTTGCTTAGACAATAAAGGACAGATTTCCTGGCACTTACAAAGAGGGCTAGTGCTGAACTATGCTAATCAGCATCATCTGGTGAGCCTACCCTCCCTAGCCATTTGAATGAAATCACCATGGATTCACTGAGTGCCATCCTCTATGTGGGACAGTCTGGTTTCAAAGTGGTCACCTTACAGCAGCACAGATTCTGGTTGGCAGCCCGTTCCACATCTTGCCAAGAATTGTCTCCTCCTTCAGTGCTTTTTCCCCTACCTTTAAAATGAAAATCTCAGAAGGGGAGGGAGCAGGGTTATTTGCATCAGGGCTGAGCAAAATATTTCAGATTCTTTGCTAACTGTAGTTCAGCAGTGGGGTGGGAATGCAGCTTGCAATCTGCAGTGCTTGAAGCATCATGTACAGTTGCCCAGTCTTTGAAACTTGTATAGAAAGTGATTCTTTCTAGTTACACAGGCAGCAGAGGAAGCTGCAGCTTCCTGCTATCTGTAAAACACATTCTTCCTGCTGGATGTGCTTAAGATTGTGCCAGCTCTTCAGTGTGTATGAGTGGCAGTTACTCATCTTTATAACACCCTTATGATCACAGGAAAGACCAGTAATGGGGCACATGTCCTTAATTAACCACTTGTCTGATGGCAGAGTTAATTCCTTTGCAAGGCAGTTACATGGAACCCAGACCTTTTGGGATAAGTAAGCAACAATTTGTCCTTCTTCACCTGAGGGAGGGTTACATTTTGCCAGCCTGGCCTGCTAACATCTGTTTGAGACCAATCTCCAGTTTCCAGGAAGGCCAAAATGGAGGGTATTTGTAGGAGAGCTTTTCTTCCCTTTAAAGCTCTCCCCTGAGAAGAGGGAGTGCAGCCTGTGCCATGGGGACTCATTGCAGGACATCCAAGAGAAGCCAGCAAATGCACATGGATGGCATCTACTCCCTCCTCTTTTGTCTTTTGTGCTCCTTCCTCCTCACTATGGACAGATTTTGTATCTGAATTCCCTTCCATTTCCCTGTTAGAAGCTTCTGGCTTATGCGCAGGGAGAAGCTCTCTGGGATGAGGATGGCTACCTGGATGCCAGGACAGTGGGAGGTTGATCCACAGTGAGACTGCTGAGCTCTGTGCTGATCTAAATCCAAAGGAAAAATAATAATTTCATGCATCCAGAAGACAAAGAATGAAGCAAACCAAGGCTGCACTAATACCATTCCTGATTAGAAGTATTGTCCTAAAAGTTCCTGCTTTGTCAGCACTAGATAACAAGGACTGGATTGTGGACATGCACAAATTCCAGCCCCCTTCTTTGCTGTGCTCCCGCACATGCATGGATAAACTGTGCAGGAGCTGCATGGCAAGCCTGGTGATATCTGACTGTATTTTGAGTACATCTTTGTCATTTCTTTAATCACAAGTTATGTGGGCAGCAACACAGGAAAACACTGTATAACTACAAACAGTGATGGGGTTTATCAAGCCTCACTGTGACACACATGCACGCAAGTGCAGGGTGAGTTTGCCACTGCCTTGCCTCCAAATATGTGATGGCAAATTGCAAAGTCAGAATCCAGCTGGAAGATAATGCCCATGCATCCTGGGTAGGAAAAGTGACAGGATGGGGTGGGTGAAAAGGAAGGATCTGTCATGCTGGCTTGTTCTGGAGGAAATCCCCACCTCTGGTCAGCTGAAGGGCTGCCAAAGGATGCCCCTAAGACAGCAGACTGACAGTTTTGTCAGTGGTGAGAGGGAGATCTCCCAGGCCAGGCTGGGACAGAGACAGATGGGAGCACAGCAGCATTAAAAGCCCTTTTTGCTTCCCCAGAGTGTGTGGCTAAGGTTTGCCAAAGCCATGTCACTCAGTCCTTTCCCACCCAAGGGACTCAGGGTTGCGCTGGCGGCTTTCTGTTGTGCCACCTGGTAAACCAAATTGCCATAAGGCAGCAAGGGAATCACTGCACTAGCAAAAGGGACAAGAAGGGACTTTGCAGGGTTGTAACTTGCAGTCCTGGGCTAACCTAAGAGTTTGGAAATAGCCTTTATGCTTCAGGAGCTGCCTTGAGGCAACAGGTCACCTTCACAAGTGCTAAAACCTCTCCCAGATGCAGCACACAGCCAAGCCAAGCCAGCTTTGAAACAAATGAGGTACAGAGAGAGAAGTTTCCTGCTGGACCCTGGAGACAAACTCTTCTTAGCCATTGAGTGGAAAAACACTGGCTTGCCTTTCACCTGAATCTCGGAAATCAATCTGAGAATTGCAGCAGAACTGGGTGTATCCTTTTGTTTTTTTTTTTTAACTTGTGTCACTGGAAAATACCAACTTTTCCCTAAGAGGAGGGAACCCTTCAAATCAAAATGAAGGATGCAAATCTCCTGACAATGGATGCCAAGCCATCTTTTCCAGAATCCTTCCAAGGGGTGATACAAGAGGGAAAGTGAATGAGAAGCAGATGGCAGGAGATTCGTCCCAGAGGAACTATGGATATTTCTGCTGTGACCCACCAGGGAAAGGTTTGGAAGCGCTGACACTTTTATGGCATTCTGTTTTATTGTACAGAGCATTTTTTTCTTGTTAGTTATATTTTGGCTTCTCTGGACAACATATTTCTAAAGGGCAAGAGACATGTACCCTACGTGCCCATCTGCAGCAAGGGAGGCACAGATAGCTGGCAAGGACTGAACTGGATATTGCCTAGCCTAATTCTCTCTTAACAGAGAAAATACCAGTCTTACGCTAGAGAAATCACAAAAAATGAAGGTCCAAGACTCTCCATTTTCATAGCACAGGCATGTCTATGGTAAAAGATTGGCATACCCGCATTCTGCCTGCAGTCTTGCTCTTCTAATAGGGGCAAGACAGAAGGGGTAGCCATGTTCTTGTTGAACACTATCAGATTATCCTTTCATCATTGGACGTGTAATTCTCAGTTTCCTCTCTAAGTGGTTTCATGGCCCTTCATGAACCAAAAGTTATTTCCTATATTTTGTCCCACATTTGCAAAAGACTCCCAGGACTTCAGGTTCTTCCTTATGCCTCTTCTCAGCCCAATCCAAGGACAGCCCTAAGCCTTTTGTCTGAAGACATGCAACAAGCACTTGTCCTCTTTTTGTTCAGACTGTCACAGGGGTTAAAAAAATAAACAAAACCCAAACCAACCAAAACCAAACACACAAAAAAACCTCAAACAAAGAAAACCCCACAAAACCAAACCCATGCATATGTCTTTGGCCTCTCTTCCCTTGATTTCTTTTAGTGCAACCTACAACCTCTACATCTGGACTAGAAGTCCCTCAATTGTTTAGCTGTGGAATGACTGTAAAGCAGAGTGGGGATACTTTCTACCTGAAGTCATGAATGCTATTAAAACCCACCATAGGATGTAGATCTCAGAGGCACTGACCTGAGAAGAAAGCTGGACAAAAAAGCCTTCAGACTTGGGGTGCAGAGCACTCTGGAAACAAAGCACAAGCAGTAAAGAGGTCAGGGCAGAAGAAGAGTCTCAGCATGCCCGTCACAGCCAGCATCTGCCAGTGGCTTTGCTAATTCATCAAAATAGTCAGATGAAAACCAGGGTCTAACCTCACTGTACATGGAGATATAACAGCTCTCTAAAGAGAATGAAATAAACACAACTGCTGCTTTTCAAAGCTGTTCTGTTTTTTCTCCTTACAAAGATGATAAGGCCTCCAGGATACCAGAAGCGATTCTTGCCTGCCCATTTCTTTTAAATACAAAGAGTTTCCCATAACACAGACAGCAGGATAAAGGGTAGAAGGATAGGTTAGCTTTATAATTGTCCTTTTTGCCCACATAATATTTTGGCTTGTCTACACACCCCTGTAGTATCCTGCATAGTTTCTATCTGAGTGAATATGGAGATAACTAGAAAACAGCTCAATCCTTTCCCTGTTTTCATCAGCAGTTACCAAGCTCTAGAAATATGGACATGCTACCCATTTCCTCTAGTGCTGTGTGGGACACAAACTCTCTGAGTAGGACACTTTAGGATGCCTGTTGTTGCAGGCAACACCTTATTGAGAAACTGTGGATCTGGATGAGCATCACATTCTCAGGGGACAAACTCACAGACAGCCAGTCACAAAGCAAGTGCATCAGGAATGTGTGTCTATCAAGAGCACTGAACCATCTGCTTTTCTCAGTGCTCAAATGATGAGCCCAGACCTCATGACATTCAAAGTCTTTCTTTTCTCTCGAGAGCTGTTACCAGTGGTTTAGAGCAGTATTTTAACCAAGTTGTACAAAAGAGAAGAAGAAAAAGCCAACAGTTTCCTCCACCGCACAATTGCAAAATGTTTCCAGTTGTGTTCCAGTGTTTCCAACCTAAGTGCACTTTGGTTCCAACTGCTGAACACAGACATCAAGTTTCTATGGTTTTAAAACTAAATTGACTCTGAGCAGAGCCAGTTGCAGAGGCTTCATCAGTTAAGCAATCTGGACATCTATAAATCGATGGGTCCGGATGGAATACACCCACGGGTGCTGAGGGAGCTGGCG
>JAVHNF010062036.1:26070-47083 GCA_034783455.1 Micropsitta finschii
CTTGCAGGGGGGTTGGACTAGATGATCTTTTGAGGTCCCTTCCAACCCTTGGGATTCTGTGATTCTGTGATTCTGTAGTAGATGGCACCTGATAGATGTCCTGAGGTCTTTTGCAACTGGCAGTCCGTGCTCCTTTCCTCCAAAGTCACTGAAAGCAGCTCTAAGCCTGGGGATCTTCTCTTCCTACCCTGGTGACCCAGAAGCTTTCTAATATGATATTCTTACCACCTAATTAATATTTACCTTCACTGCCACTATTTCCTCTTTCTATGGGATCCTTGTCTTGTTCAAGGTCTTCCTAAGAGCTATCAGAAAGGCACCTTAGTATCTTTTGAGCACAATCATAATGAATAAAATCTGTAAATAAATAATCTTGAGGGTTGAGCTGTGACTACTAGTCAGTTACTGTAGGGTCAACCAGTTATATTTTCTGTTATTGTCCTTGACAAAGAACATAGCCTTGAACACATTGACTTCCTCTGTGTGAGATTAAGTACTCTCTGTCGAAGAACAATGTGAAATTTGAAAAAAAAGATGTATCTATAGCAAAATATGCTTGCAGGATACAGTTTGGTCCTCTCCCATCCTACCACTGTTAAGTTCCAGAGGAGCAATGCTCTGATTAAACACGAAATCCAGCCCTCGAAAGCCAAGGACAATAGAGCAAACATTGAATTTGCACAACATGAAAAACACAGAATTATACAACAACCAGGATGTGAACACGGGGGGAAAAAGTGCCAGAGGATATGTGTCTCTAGTCCATTAAATATAGTTTATTTGAAAGTATTTTACATTTTATTAACGTAAAGCAGACAGGATATAAGCACTATAAACTTTCCCCTGAAAGTGAGCATTGCTGGCATTCCACTTTCTTAAATTATTACTTTTTCAAGGTCTGATTAATCCTTGCCCCTCTTAGTTAAGAGAGGAAATGGTATATTGGATGTTTTACTTCCCAGGCCAAAGCACAATGATGCTTATGCAAGACTGGCTCAGTCTTTCACTGCTTTTTCTTTTTTTTTTTTTTTTAATTTAGGAATCTATCTTTGTGTTTCTGGCACTTGATTACATTTTATTCCATGGGCAATATCTCTTGCTTGAAATCTCTTCTGACAAGTCACATTTTATGTGAGATGCATGATTAAAGAGACTAGCTTTTACATTTTGCTAGGGAAACTTAATTGCAACTTGTCTCCACTGGGCTGGAGGGAAGAAAAATTCCCTTCAAGAGGAATTTGCAATTTTAGATGAAAAATGAGGTCAACAAGCAGAAAAGATAGAACAGCAAGGAATACGAATCTTTTTTCATTAGGAAATGCCATTTTGTCAAAATAGACATGCTGTGCTGGAATATGCTTCTAGTGAGAGTAAATCATTCTGAAATTAGACTTTCATTTGGACTTCCTTGGAGCATTTCATGGAGCTTGTAATTTACTTGAATTACTTTTTTACAAGCTAAAGCATTTAAATAGTGCTAACACTACTTTTTAAGCCATTTGTATTTCTTTATATAGAATGTGTAGTATTGCATCTGGACTGTACCAAAATAGAAGATTCCCACATAGTTACTTTGCTAATTCAGAAGTCAAGAAATTGCAGAAGTTGCATTCTACAGATCGTCTGAGGTTTTAGTCATTTGTATAAATACAGGATAATTTATTTAAACCCTCTCTGGAATTCTGTTAGGATGGGAAATGCATTCTTGACAACTTTATCTGCAAAGTTCAGCTCAACATTGACTTTGAACTGGGACCCAACTAGAGGATTACTCTTGCTCCAGTCCCCAGTTTGGTCTTTCTGTCCCATCACTGCATCCAATGGCATTACTGAATGCTCTTCAGCGTTCTTCACAGAAGCAAAAACTTGCCACTGGTCACTGCTGTGCTGGTAAGGTTTTTTTATAGATTTCCCTTTAGGTTCCTTTTTCTCTTTACTACAAAACTATCCACATGAAAGATATTCAAGGATGAAGTCCACCTTCATGTCCACTTCCTGCTTGCACAGACACTGAGGCTGGGTTTCAGAGGTCAAGTGGAGGCTGCAGGTATGGGGACAGGCAAAGGGAGAGTGGTGCAGAGGGACAGAGTGAGAGAAAAGGAGAAGGAAAGGTCAGTTCTTTTCCTGCAGACCTGAGCCATGTTTTGCACATCTAGTGGGACCAAATTACTCTTTCTTATTCCTGGTAAATCATGTTCCTGGCCTATAAGACAGCCACTCTCAAGATCAGTCAAAAGCAACGACAGAAAAGCACACATTAGTTACCCTACTGTACCTTAGTATAGTCACCACAGTTTTAAATTTGGGCGTTTTAAGACTTGGGGGTTGGGGCACCAGAATGAGTTCCACTGGGTGACTCTGTTAAAAAAAAAAATAAATAAAAAAAAAATAAACCAAACAAATCCTTTTTCCCTTATCCTTTACTGCCTGCAGGGCAGGTGCAAGCCAACAATTCCATGACAGTAAATTGCTGCTGGAGCCATTGAAGCCTTCTTTTCAAACCAGATGCTCCCCTTTTCTGCATGAGTAGCAGAACACATGCCCTGACTGTCTCCAGCTATTTTTAAAAGATGGATTTCTTCATCGCTTGTTTATAGCTTTTTGTGTTGAAAAAGACCAGATTTAAGTTAAAAGAGAAAAAAGAATGTCTGTGAGTCAACATGCATCCTTTAGAGGCAATGGAGAGATCTGGAGACTTAAGAAATATCTGGTTTGTTGCCTGAATCCATAAAGCCAAATTAAAGAGTTAAAAGTAAAAAAATCTTAGGGAGACTCTTGAATTAAAAGTAAAGAAGAATGCTAACAGAAAAGAAGCTACCCCCGTAAAAACTTTCAGGCCACTATCCTGCAGCTGCAATTTTCCTAACAACAGTCGCATCACGTGCTCGTCAGCTATGTAGAATCTCAGTCCTTCCCAGGTCACCTAAGGATAACATCCTGAGACTTTGGACTCCGTTTTAAGAAAGCATTTCACAGGCACCATCCTTCCTACCGCAGACTCATTCCTCCAGCTTGCTTGTGATGATGCCCCAAGTTTTGCATCTGTAAGGAAGAAAATGAAAACCAGAGGAAGCCCCCATTGATGGCTTCTCACAAATATGGGAGCTCTGGTTCAAACAGCAGCTCCCCAGTGAAAGAATGACAAAAATATGGTTCTCAGAGCTGGAGAACTTCCTGTTGCTTTTTAGTTCACCAACTGAAGAGAGAAGAAATATGTGACATTGCAATATGATTATTCTTTTTCCACCGTCAGGGACCCAGGACAACCGCATTACTCATGCAGAGCCATGAGCAAGCTGCATGGGTCCTCCAAAACAAGTGTCAATAAAATTTTGGTCCTCACCATGCCATCTCCAAAGTTGATGACGCATCTTTGTTTGCTTCCATTCAGATTTATGGGGGTTTCCTAGGCCCCTCTTCCTTTCCCTTTCACAGACAAAATAATGTCACTCTTGCTCAGAGGCTGGCATCAGGCACAAATGCAACAGCAACTGAATTTTGTCTGAAATCAATGGCATCCTGGCAGTGGATGGTTGACCCTAGGAATCTCTTTGCCCCAGCCTGTGGCCACACTGGAGAGAGCAAGAACTTATGCCCAGTCTAATTGTACTTCATTCACTTGTCTCTTTCCTATCCAGTCCCATGTTGCCAGCTGTCTTCCTGATCAATCCTGTTCAGCCTTATGCCACTCTGAGACATAAGAGGATGCGGGCTCTCTGCATACCCATTGTTTCACGGTGCCAGATGCCTGAACCAGTAGTGGTCTCTAGGATCATGCCTATCTGTTCTGATAGGACAGGTGGAGTAGAATATTTTAAAATATGCCAAAATCTGGAATTAATTTGGATGTTCAGATCAATCAAGTGCAACTGTCAGTATATAACTGTTCCCCAACACCAGGTTCTATAGTAACATTGGTTATTTCACAAATTACTAAGAAAGTTATTATAGTATCTAATATAAACCTTTTGAAAAACTGTGAGATTCCTTCTGCAACTGGTCTAGAAGAGATCTCAGCATTACTGTAACTCAAAGGAATTTTTATTCACCATTACTCCTGTACCCAGCTTTGATTGGGCATTTGCCCAGAAGTTTGCACTTAAAAATCAAATATAAAGAAATAGTACTGGATGCTTCCTTGTCCTACTGGGGGACTCAGTGGCATGGTGGAGGGGGCCCAAAATCGTGTGTGTGCAGTAATGTCACTCCTGCAGTCACTGCAGCAAGTCTTGGTCCAGACCAAGCTGTTGCTGTTCAGCAGCTTCAGTCCTGAGTTTCAGTTGCTTCAGCTCACTGGACAGGATCCAAGAACTTGTCACACCACCACAGCTCTGCTGGGGAAGTTGCATTTCTTCCCCTGTGCCAGCTTTATCTCAGAGGTTTTTTTTTCTGTACATATTTGCAGTGATTTAAGAAGTAGATGATGGGGAGGCATAGGAGTTGGAGTACTCGCATGCTGTGTGCGGCATCAGTGGATAAGAAGTGTGTGAAGGAAGTGAGTTATCCACCCACACACAATCAAGGCAGGGATTTGATTTCATTGCTTCCCCCCCCCCCCCCTTCTTTTTTTCCTCTAGCCCAGGACTTGCTATCGTAATGAAAGATTTTTTCACTAGCTTGATCTCCAAGTCCTTCTATCTCCTCCTCTGCGTATATCCATGTGGTTGGGTTCCTTTAATGTTTATTCTGCTGCAGAGAAGTGCAATGATTTCTGATCAGGATGTCCAAAGATAAATCTGGCTTGTGGCAAGAATTAAAAAGATTACAGTAAGGCCTTGTTTAGAAAAGAGAAGGATCAGCTGCTGTTCTTGGAGTTTGTTTAAAAATTTTTTCTTTAACCATCCTTCTTTGTGTTTAGGTTTGTTTCCCTTGTTAAATAAATAGCCAGTAAGGTTTCCATTGATCACCTCCATCCTCTCTGTGCACGTGAGTGGAGGAGAGAGGAAGACAACTTCATACCTGTTAACTGACCTTCTGAGAGGCCAGAAATTTTGTAGGATAACATTGTTAAGCATCAGGGGTGACAGTGTTAAATGCAGTTTGGAGCCAACTAACGAGGCTTAAACTACGAGCAGGTGAGAGAAGGGTCACTTATGATAAATAATATACTTGTGATTATATTTGTACCTAATTTTTTTATCTTTTTGACTTGGGTTCTACCAGAAGGTGGCCTCAGCACTGGCAGTTAATGACATGACCTGCCTGCGGAGCCATCTGCCTCCTTGTCACAACAGCAGCCCCAGGATCAAACAGCTAGAAGAGCAGCAAGGTCTTTAATATGTAAAACAGCCTGGCAAAGCATAAAGGTCTTCCCAGCCTTTTTACCCTTAAGGGCTGATGAAGCCTCTCAGAGAAAATAGGGATGAAGAGGAAGCTAATGCTGACCTCTGTTGACAAATTAGGAAAAATTCAAAGACAACTTCTTACTCAGTTCTTAGTCTGTAAATCACTTCCCAGTGTAACCTTCCATTCTCCTGCATGCTGTCCTTCACTAGGTCCATGTTTTGCAGGAATTGAGAGCAATGCATGGTGTTTCTCCACCTCATACAGAGTGCTCATCAGTGTTGCCTCCATGGACACATGAGCACTGCTCTCCCATTCACTGCCCTGGCTATATGGTGAGGACAGATTTACATGCTGGGGATCAGTCCACGTCTTCAGGGCCACTTTGAAATGCAACACATTCCACCATATGTCTCTTCCCAATGATGGACATTATCTTCTTATAACACACAAGGAAGCTTTCAGCTAAATTATGATAAGAGAGAACAAACTGAATCTCAGTGCAACCCTATTCAGGGAGAAAAAAAAAAAAAAGACAAAACACCAAAACCCAAAACCACCACTGTTTGCTTATCTTGGATTTTCTAAATAAAGTAAAAGCAAGAAGATGAGGGAGAATTCATTTTAGGAGCACAGCATGAATGCATTTGAAGGTGAAGTCAGTGTTGTTTTTCAAGAAAGCAGTGATGCATTTCAGGACCTTGAAGGCTAGTTTGTTGTTAGAGCCATAGTTAACTGCAGAGACCTGAATGCATTCATCAGTGTATATGACCTCTTTACCAACACTTACCAGGAAATAATTAGCAACAGGGTGCAGGTCCTAAATGAAACAGAAGGTGCCAACATTGAAATTCCTTTCTGGAGCAAGAGCTCCACCTTCAAAGGAGGACTTTATTGTCCACTGTCTCTCTCCTAAAAAACAGTGTTACAAAATAGAGACAATGGAGCTGACTTGCACTACATGTTCTGCAAGCTAAGAAAAGGATCTGGAAAGACTGAGAAGATCTTTCATGAAATCATCACATAGAAAGACAAGATCTTCAAGGCTGACAGTTCAGACCATAAAAGTTAATGTACTTTGGTCAAGACCTGTCTTCATTTTGACTTAATAGTTTGTTCAATTAACCAATTATTCAAGCATTCAGTGTCTGCAACAGTAATATGCATTTTACATTTATGCGGATAATTGTAGCAGCGTCAAGTTGAGGAAGAATGGTCAAATATCTCATTATCCGTTCCTCATGTAGCTTACAGACAATTTTTTATCCTGTTCTATAATGTCCTCATAATGGCAAAGTGATCAAATCAAGAAGTGCCTAAAGTGTTACTTTAAGGTCATGGCACTTCAGGCCAAGTTTAGCACCAATAAAAATGACATTTTCCCAAGAAGCCTAATTCCATTCCCATTTTCCATGCTGCCCAGATCTGAATCTTTGCTAAGGCTTTAGGAGAACTGAAACAATGTGTTTGCCTCATGCCACCACTTCACCTGGAGTTAACATCTATCCTTGGATTTCCTTATTCAATGCCAACAATGATCAATCAGTCCCCTACTTGTGATCTCCTTTCAAAGTATTGCCAAACAGTTTTGCACAACTACTCATGAGGTCCATTAGAAATAAGGTAACCTGGGTTTTCCAGCTCCGCTGCATCCTTTTTTGCCACAGGTTAGGACAAGTACAGGATGGAGGCAGGCCCTCAGAGCACTTTCTAGTCTTCTGTCTCTAATGTCAGCATAATGAATCTGACAGAATTGTTAGGATTAGTTCAGTGGTGGAATTAAGCATCTGGACAAAAATTGGATATGATGGATTTTCCCCATTAAGGTTCTTGGTCTGAGCCCAAGATAAATGATTATCAGTGTAATTACAGGGTGATTATGCTAAGTTAATTAATGGTATGTAGCTTTATTTACAATATATTCTTTCCCCAAAGATTCACAGAGCACCTTCCTCTTCTGTTCCTTCCTTTAGCAGTGTATTTCTGCACAGACATCAGCATGCTCTGGAGGATTTAATCAGTTGCTTATTTACAGAAGCTATAAGTAGACGTATGGACTTGAGGACTAACTCGTCTGGCCTCTGATCTGGAAACCATTGCGGCTGTATGTGCTCAGAGCACCTAAGGATGTGGCCCTGAGGTATTTCTTATGGGTCAAAGCTGATCAGCATATGGAACTCAATGCAGCTGCAGTGCTGATGGGGACAGATATATGCCATGACCCAGGCCTTCTTTCCCATTCACAGGAGAGAACGTGGATACAGAGGAGACCTAAATGCAGTGTGTAATGAAAATGTCTCATTCCCCAGTAAGTCTGTTCTTTGTATAAGCATGAAGAGGGAATAAACCAGACAAACATGAGCCAAAGTGCTCAAGAGGGAAGAAAAAGAAGCAGCAAAACCAAATAACAAATCAACCAACAAAACCCTGCTGCAGTCACATTTGTAAACTCGCCGGGTATTCAGGCCAGCAATGTCATGCAAATTAAGTTTGAAAGATAGTCACTTGCTTCTCTCATTCCTGCCTCTTCCCAGCAAAGAATATCCTATCCTCCAGGAAATCTTACACAAAAGGAAAGCTGAGAAAGCCACAGGCACATATGTGCCTTCACCCTTGGAACGGCACCTCCTACACTAATGCAGTAGGGGTCAGAGGAGGCACCAAAACCTCCATGTGCCCCATATCACTGCAAGGTGAGTTCTGGGCGTCTGTTCCCACTGTGCACTCAGGAACGAAGCCAGAGACCAGGCTTTTTAGAAGTAACCTCTTAACTATGCAGCAGTCTTCAGAGTGCTCATTTCAAGACAGGCAATGTAGAGGGGTGACAAAGGGCCTCTCTTGTAAAGCACTCTTCTTCCACCTTTATTTTGATGGCTTGTGCTACTGATATGAGTACCCTTCTCATATTTTCATGCTCCACCACATAAAAACAGAAGCTTTGAGTATGGCCTTTCTTAGGCCTTGACTTTATCCCTCTGCAGGTCTTGGTGGATCCCTTGCCTCTTTCAGATTGTAATGACTAAAAGCAGTCAAATACATAAATATTTACATCATTTTGCTAAGGAGACAAGACTTAGATGATTGAACTGTGTCCTCTTTGTTCAGTTATTAGAGACACTGAACAACTAAAACTAGTAAGAAGGTATTTTGAAACACTTTTAGCTGAATGCAAATAGGTGACCCATTAGAGATACTAAGGCAATGCTAAGATATATAAGTGTAACACTGTATTAGGCATCAGAAAAGCCGCTTACACAGTGTTCAAGTTTGCAAAAGAGATTATATATAATGAGTCATGACTTCTTCACCATGCATATTTCCTCGTATCAAGCAAGGGTGGTTGGCAGCCTGTCGTTACTTAGCTGTTATACAAAAACAATCATCAGATAAAAAGTATTAAAAAATAAACCTTGCTGGAGGTTCATCAAAGGAACTTCTATCTTAAAAAGGCTGCTAAAGTGATTTCAAGGCTTCAGTCATCCCAGTCCATCATTCTTCCCTAGCAAATGTGTCAAGATTTCTCCGTTATTCAGAAAGTCTCTTCATACCTTGTTGCCTTTGGGCTCTTTTACAAAACCTTTCTGTCAGCTGTTCCCAAAACAAGCCAGTTCCCACTTTAAATGGGTGAGGACATTGCCATTTTGAGCTACTCTCCCTCCTCCTTCATTAATTACTTCTGAAAGTCTTGGCCTAAGTGACATGCCTACATCTGTGGCAAAACTAGAAGAGAGTCCCGGGGGTCTCATCCAAATGCCTGCCCTATAATATCATCTCCTCTATGAAGGTCAACAAATCCCTGTCCTGTGCTCCAGAAATGATAGGGTATTCCACTGGACTTTGCATTGCCCAGCAACCCAGCTCCATTAGGAAAAAAAACCGCTTATTAAAATGACAATCCTGAATCTGCTTCAGCCATGAAGCTGCAGTGTTTCCATCACCCACTCAGTCAGGTCTCTCATTAATATGTTATCTGACTTCCCTGCTAGGGCACTGCTTGCTCCTTAGGCTGCAGACCTTCACCCATGTCCGACTTCTCTTGTCCTTGTGAAATATCTAGGATTCCCCTGCAGAGAGAAGGCAAAGCACAGCTAAGAGGCAAGGGAGAAATGATGTTCCCTACTCTACATCATTTCCTGGATACAAAGACCTTGATGCCCCTAGCTGTTAGGAACATGCAGGGGGAATTACACCTTTTGTGACCTTGGATTTAGGTCAGGAGAACAGCAAGCATGTGACTCTTCCAGAGATTACTGCACCCAGTTGTGTTGAACACAAGGAAGGAACACAGATCTCTGAGCCAGGAACTGCGATATTACAGCTGAAGGATTTTATGTGTGAAGAAAGAAGCAGATATTCACAAACGTATCACAATATCCTGTATCTTAAGTGTCCTTAACCAAGGGCAGGATAAAAGCAACAGTTCTCTGTTTAGCATAAAGAAGCAAAGCTCTGTGTCACTCAGAGGAACTAAACCATTTCCAGTACATGAGGATCCGGCTTGATTTTGTGTATTTGATTCAGAGTACTGGAGTGAGGTCTGTTGTGCTGTATCATTCCTGTCTCACAGGGAGCATCCAGAAACCATTATAGCTAGATGCCCAAGGGGCACAACATTAGGGCTGAGGACAGGCAGACTGGAGTCCCTAGGGCTTTGGACAGAGAACCATGATTCATGCAATCTTGATTTGGATACATCAGATTCCTGCAGGGCAGATGATGGAGATGTTGGCAGAAAAAAAAGTCAGTATCTATAGATGGCCTGTGTGACGTATATCACCTATTTGTGTAGCCAGGTATATAGCCAATATTGGTCATAATTCTTAAATTATGAAAATTGTTGAACCAGCTCTACAGCAAATGACAAGAACCCTCAAGTTCCTCTGGAGTCAGAGGGTAAAAGTGGGCTCATTTCTCAGTAGGTGTGAAATACATAACAGTATGATGCTGTTATTAAACTTTTCCATTGCCTGACTTCAGCCTCACCCTTTGCTTCCTTTCCATTTGAGCATAGCCGGGAAACATTTCAGAGTACGACACAGGTTGATGTCTTTTGTGTGCCTCAGATTTCCTTTCCAAAAAACTCAGTTGAAATAAACCCCTCTTCCAAGAATTAAGTCCCAAGAAGGCCAAACATTTCTTAAGCATGTTTGACAGGTCTCTCTATGTGGAAACTACATAAGTTTTAATGGTACATAATATTCTGATTTGTATTCACCTGGATGTTTGCACTAATCAGGAGTACTACTACATCACACCTGTGAAACCTTGAAGAACCTGGCTAGAAACATAAGCAAGCACAAATGATAAGTATACAGACTTTATCTATGGCTTTTTCAATTTTCAGTGAATGCCTATGCAGTTTGTTGCTGCTGGCATGTGGTATTTCAGACATCTCCCTTGTCCCTGGGCTGAAATGGCATACTTGTCTGGAGGCTGGAAAGGCAGTGTGTCTGATTTCTGTTGAGAATACACCTTAAAGATTAGACATAAGGGACTTCCTAACAGCAGGTTTACTAAGGAGGTAGGATGTGAAGCTATTTGTCCTGTTTCCAGGCTGTCGATCTCACCAATGAACAGTCGCCTTTCTCCCAGTGCTCAGGAGCATAATTATTACCAAGGTTCAAATTATCATGCGTCAATAGAGCCATGGTGATGAATTGCATGAGTGCTGCTAGGATCAGAGAAATTAGGACTGGAAGGGACCTCAGGAGGTCACTACAGCCAGTGTTCTTCAGTCTGTGGTCCATGGTCTGGCAGGCATCAGGCAGTAGCCAGGAAACTTTGCAGCAACTTAATTTTCCAGCATATACACTCATTTCCACATGTGGGAACAAGCAAAGAAGTCAGGGAGGGGGGAAGGGATGACGACAGTAACATGGTTCGGTTTGCAGTAGGCTGGAGTCCAATCTATTGTAGAAACATTGCACTAGGTGAACTGTAGTTCCTCCCAGATCAGAAAGGTGAAGTCATCGCTGGAAGAATTTGGAGAGGAAAAGCAAGGGCTGAGGAACAGCAGTGGAGTCAAATCCCCTGTCCTAAGGCAGGATTCAGCTCTATTAAACCATTTCTGCCAAATATTTTTCTAGCTTCTTCTTAAAAATTTCTAATAACAGATTCCACCCCTTCCCTAGGCAATGTATTCCAGCATTTAACTATTCTGACTGTGAAAAAGTGTTTCCTGATGTCTAACCTAACTCTTCCTCAGTGCAATTTAATCCCATTACTTCTTGTCCAAGCCATAAGAGACCCAAAAAGCAATTTATTCCCTTTTTAGCCCCAGGCAGCACAAGGTAAAACACGTTAGCGTAAACCTCACTAAAAAGTGTACACTGTGCAACATAGAGAAGTTCAGAGTACTTAGCCCAGGGAAATCTGCACTGATGTTAGGAACACAAAACAATACTCTTCTCAGCAAAGAGAATATACTTGGTTCATAGTAAAGGGGCATAAAACGCAACTCCAAAGATATCCTTTACCTATTTCCTGAAATCTTCCTTGGGGGGGGGGGGGGAAACCGAAAAACAAAACACAACACCTACTTGTCCCCAAAATGACCTACATTAAAAAAAAAAAGTACTGAAAGCAAGGTGTCCCCAAGAGGATCCCACTGTTTCTGGAGTTCTCTTAATCCTCCTTTGCTGTGCCAAGGAATTAGAAGGACCAATAAAAAGGAAAAAAAAATAAAAAATAGTTAAGAAAGGAACCTTTGTGGGCAGCTGTTAAAAGAAGGTCGAATACTTTTATTTATTTATTTTTCCACGGGGGAACATTGGTGGGAAGAGAGAACAACAAAGAATTGCTTTTGGAATAGTCCAAAAGCTCCCTGCTGGCAGGTTAGCCCCACCCTCCGCTCTCCAGCACACAAGGACTCTTTTCAAAGAGAATCACCTGGCCCATAAATTCCAATTTATGGTAATTTAAGAAAACAAATGACTAACTGCAGCCTTCTACAGTGTTTAGGAAAGGCAGGATTAAGCACAGTGATTAAAAAAGCCTTTCCTTGCCACTTGACTTTGCAGGTGGGATTTCCTCCAGTCCTCCCAGTTTTGTGGCTTTATTATCCAGTGCCTACAAGAGCTTAAACTGGCACAGCCTGGGGGTTTGCAAACACTGTGCGGGCTGGGGGAAGGACAAGAGGAAATTAAGTGCCTTCTTTCTTTTCACCTTCCTTTTCCCAGTTATCTGTAGCAAGCCCTCAGAGCACCTATATTTAGACTAGGATACATAAAGAGGCACAGATGCACACTTGACCCAGGAACATTTCCCATTTTCTATTAAGTTGACTCATTTTTAGCTTCTGTGCTGTTTTCTTCAGTGATCTGGGATTTAGCCAAGGACAAAAAAAAAAAAAAGAAAAAAAGAAAAAAAAGAAAAAGGGCTTTTTAGGGCCACTTACTGAATAAAGATCTTGCCTGAAACTTAATTGCAAATGTGGCATTCCAATTTAGATAGGCAACGATGCTGGATTCAGCAGGGATATGATTCAGAAGTCAGGACCAAACACTTCAGCTTTGTGGGGCAGAAGAACAGAAAGCATGGGGATGCTACACCCCCTTCAGCCCCCCCAGGACCACAGATCACCTGCTAACAAGCATATTATGCTCTTCCCATACAGGAAAAAGCTCCAGTGGAGGGCAAGCTGGATTCTTTATCCCTCTTCCTCTTCTGAGGAGGCGAGAAGTTTATCCCTCAGATGGTCAGAAACCTTCTCCTTTCCAGATTTAGCTTATTCCTGGCCACATTTACCTTTGTGTCTTCTGATACGAAACATCTTTGCTTCAACTTAAATAGCTCTTTCCCCTTTCTCTGGCATTCTACTCTCTCCAACCTCAACATAGTCACAGAAACTTAAGCCACCCTTTCTCGACCCTTAACTTTTCTACAAAAAGCAAACAAAGTTTCCTGCCTTATCTTATGAAATAGGGTCTCCTATGCCCTTTTTCCTCTGAGTCCTACCATTTTATTCTTGTGCTAATCTCAGCGTTCAGTGTGTACAGAAATAGGTTACAAGTCTGGTTGTGAAACAGAAGCTCTAGACACAGGTACCTACTCAAGGCCACAGCATCAGGACTGAGGTCCCATGGATGACCTGGCAGCAAGCCCTGTGGGAAAAGCTCAAAAGGAGCTTCTTACTGTGCCAATAGGGTTTTACACGGATATATACCAAAGAAAAGCACCTGCAGACATGTGCCTTCCTGGGCTAATCTCCATGTTTCTTCCAAATCTCCATGGATCTCCATGTTTCTTCCGAACCTCCATGGCATAGGCAGGTAGTCTATACCTCATCTTCTTATATAAAATCAGTGAGATGTCTTCTTTAACAAGGAAACCTCATCAGAGACCCTCTACATGGGACAGAAGCTAGACTGCTTTTTTTTCTGATATAGGGACAACAAAAGCTCCACACACAAGCCAACATGTCTGTGACATCCACATCCTCCCTACCTCTCCCAGTCCCTTTCCATACCTTGGATTCCAGCACTGCCACCACCTCAAAGCCCAGGAGCTCATTTTTCTGCCTGCATTAAACCCTAAGCACTCCCGGCCCAGGCTACATCCCAATTCCTATCACAGTCTCACCTGCCGGGTTTTCAGATCATGCAGCCTCCACCTCGCAGGAAGGACTGGGTAGGTTCACTGGAAGCAGGCTGGCAGGGTTGGGACAATAAGGGATGTCACAGTCAACACTTCTTGGTGGTGTTGTGACTAGGGTTTCTAAGAAAAGCTGTGGGCTTCTCTGCATTTAGAAAGACTAGAAAATGGTGATGATGGATGATGGAAGGTGTGGTCCAGCTAAGGCTGAGCTTGGCAACAGCAGCACCCTGACATCAAGTTTGTTATTTTTTTTGGTTGTCATTTCCAAGTACAATTGTCTTTTTCCATGTAAACACACTAAACACGTAATTTCAATTCCCACCTGCAATTTTGGGGGTTTTCTGAAAAATGGAGATAAGGGGAGATCTGCTTCCTATTCTACAAAAAAAAAAAAAAAGATCCTTAGGGATATATGTAATTTTCCTCTTCCCTTTCACTTCCTAACTGGATGTTTTACCTGTATTTTGAGGCATCCATAATTTCAGATGCACAACTTGGCCTAACTGAATTGAGTCTATTTTCAGAAGAATGTACAGCACTTTTTGAAAACCTGATTCCTAGGTTCTCTCTTTGAAGATGTCCCACACTAATCCCTCCACAATAGGAAGAGCCAAAATCTCCAGTAATTTCCAAAAATATTGGTCATTATCTTTGTATACTGAAGATAGCAGTCTGAGCTTTGAAACATTTGCAATTAAGTTTTCTTTATAGAAACAAACAAAATAAAAACCTTGAGATGCCAGCATATTCCTAAACTTCTCTAGCACAACCCTGGACTTCCCAACTTCCCAACAAGCAGTTTTGCAAGTGAACTTTATAGTATGACATCAGTGAACAGATGGCAAGCAAAACTGTTGGCAGCGTGATGAGAAAGTTGGCCATTTATAATGGAAAATGTCCTGATAAAATGGAATGCACTTAATTTTATTCTATGGTGATGTTTAATAATATTTCTTTCCCGAGGCTTCTTCTAGGACCTTTTCATCATTATTGCATTATTATTAATAATAAAGCAAATAAAGAGAAAAATGTGCATAGCAAATGACATTTTAAATGCCCCAGAGGAGAAGGGAAAGGTTTTCAGCACTGGTAGGGTTGATTGCATTGTGATGATTTGTTACAAGCTTTACAGTTACAATCGACAACGGCATGGACATTTCTCCCAACAGGGTTAATTGCATAATAACACTCAATAACTGGCAGGCCTTCACCCTTCAAGGGAGGACACTGGAGTGTGAAGGCATGCATAGATGCTGCCAAATTTCTGTACGTCGAGAATCTCTGAATGCTGATGTGCCTCAAGCTTTTCAAAGGCAGACTTTCAGCTGGATGCAATTCAGGATAGGTCTGTTATGAAAGCTGTGGGGAAAAAAGCTAAGCCTTTAAAAAATGGTACTGTTTAGGAGTAGTTTATGTCTTGGAAAACCAAATCCAGGTATTGCAAGAACTTTTAGCTAGTTCAAGTAAAATTCATTCTAATAATATTTTGTGGAAATTTCTAGGGATGGGTCAGGACAAAGCTGGGAAGGAAGAAATTCTTCTTACACATAACCACTGGAAACTCTGTACTAGTGCAGGACAGGAGACAACACAGGATGAGCTGAGCACAGGGCTCCTCAACTCCCCACATTGCCAAGTCACAGTACAAAGAAAGGAAACATTTTCTTCCATTCCTTCATGTTTCCCCACCACCACCCATTCACCTTAATTCTAGGAACTCAAAACCAAATATGCCTTGCTGAACCCAAAACTTCTTACAGAATTATTTAACTTTGACAAGACAGAAGCATAGAACAGTTAGGGTTGATGACATGTAGTTTGGATTAACCCCAACACATTCCTTTCACTCACATCCCCACCAAGCCAGGAGAAAAAAAGTGACAAGGATTAAGATGGTTTAAAAGACAATAAAGCACAGGAGCAATTACTAGTAATTGAAGGATTATTATCAGGCAGTCTTTATCTCTCATCTTTATATAAAAACAGCTGATATTACTGCCATTGTACAAGACAGTGAAGCTGAGGTGAAGGGAGATCAAACAATTGACCTATGATTGCCTTGTGAGACAATGCTAGAGCTACAAAGAAATCCTAACTGTCCAGTCTTTACCTGTTACACACTGATGCACTGCACCCATCACAATAAAAACCTGACAAAATGTAGTTTTTCCCAGGACTAAAGATAAGAGCCAAAAAGGTCACTGTCTTTTAGAGAAAAACCACGTGGGCAGCCAGATTCACTGTCCAATCTATTAGCAATAAAGGACTGGGAAGGCAGCTATGATCCCACGCTATCAGCTGACAACCAACAGGCTTCTGGTGTGTTAAAGCAACATAGCTAAATAAACAACTTACTGTTCCAGCACCCCTCAGGGCAGATTCTTTGGTGGGACAATCTATTTCCAGCATTTCCATATCTGTATGTGGAAGTCATTATATCCACCTATTGCTACAGTGAGCCACCATGAGTATATCTAAAGTCTCTATCTCATCCTGACCAACATGCCAGAGACCAGCTGTCCTGGACAGAGCTTGTTTTCTAGTAGATTCACAGACTAAAATCTTAGGCACAGAAAACCAGCTAGCATAGGTGAACCTTGACTGGATTCCGAATTCAAAACAAGCTCCAGGGCCACATGTGAAATCCAGGATATCACCATTTTATATTGCTTCCTACTTCCCCATTTTCACAACTCTGATGTCCTCAATTTACTTGAAGATACATTAAGAAAGCTCTTATCTTTTGGACAGAATGTCCACTCAGAAGAGCCACAGGAACTATAAACTTTACTTCACAAATTGCCTTAAGTGCTCCAGCTCACTGTGGTTTGATACCCTGCCTAGTAGACCATTCTTAGCCCTGAAATTAATCCACAAATTTATTTTATTTCCTTCCATCTGCAGCATTTTCTGTTCCACCTCCTCTATACAGCTCTGCTGCCCTGGGACAACAATTGTGACAATAAAAACTCACAGCAACAACAGTTGGCTCTGCTGTAGTCACTTCCCCGCTGAACATGGTAGACACACATGGACACAGGCACTGGGTTCCATCTCTCTCCCGCCAAGGATTCAATATCCTGTCCTCAGATCATAAATTTTGAATCTGCCACTGTTTCTGCCAAAAAAGTTTCATTTTACAGGAGACAAACGAGAAAAAATAAGAAAGGAAGAAGATGAGGAAGGAAGATTTTTAAAGGGCAGCCAAGATAATTCCTCATGGATGTTTTGATCTTTTTAAATAACTTGTTCTTGAAGAAACTATATTCTGGAGACCCTCTGCAGGAGAGTGCCTACTGGAACAAAATCCTACCACCATGGGAAGAAAGAAGGTGCAAAATAATATTATTCTTTCCTCACTTTAAAGACTAAGGAATGGTTGGATGAGAAAACCCTACTAGGAACAAGAGGATATTAATCCTCTTTTAGGTTTATTGCAGTGCTGCTTCCTTTCTGATATAGGCAGACAAGAGAAAACAGGTTCAAAAAAAAAAAAAAAAAAAAAAGAATTACAGCTGGATCCAGGACCAGCCACTGAAAACCATTTTCCCAACACTCCCCTGATGCTTTTACCCCTGCTGCCAGGATTCATGCCACCAATTCAGGGCAGTTCAGCAGCTTCCTCTGCTTGCTCAAATCCAACTTCAAACATTCCATGTTCATACTTACCTAAAAGCTGCTTTGTGCATCATCCAAATTCAGTTAGTGATCCTTTAGCAGCATTGTCCTCTTCTCCTGTCTCCTTTTGCTGGGGTGGACATGCAGCTTTAGCATTCAATAAATAAAGCTTGTGCCTTCAATATGAAAAGCCAACCAAGGCCAGAGCTTCCACTTAGTTTTCCAGGGTGTGACAGTCTGAGCCCTCCTAATTTGTACCAGCATTAGGGAGCTGCTCTGGTATACAAGGAGGTAGCCCTGAGATGAATCATCTTGAGCTCCAAGTGAAAGCCATAAAGCCTGCTTAACACCATAGCTTTCATAGAATATTTCCAAGTTTACACCAGGTTTGATGAGAGAAAATTGGGTAATTTTTTCATTTTTGTTCCCTGAATTTGCCACTGCTTCCAGTTCATTTTACCCAGTTTGTACCCTTCTGAAATTGTAGACTTTTAAGTTCTGTTTTCTGTAGAGCTGTGTTATTTTCTCCACTCCATTGGTGATGTTTCTGTAGAGGTTTAACTTGGTTTGTTACCATTCTTCTAGTTCCAGTTTGTTTTCTAAGTAGCAGGTCTCAAACTGTGAAACTCATTTTCGGCACATTTCTAGAATAGACAGGCCTTACACACATTTTCCTACCTGAAGTGGTTACACTACAATTTTAGGTCATACAAGTGACCTGCATTTGCCCTCCATTGTAATGACATCTACAAGAAGGATGGAATAAAATACTATTTGCAAAACACTCTAATTTTTTAATCTCTGCTGTAAACAAAGTTCTGTTTAACAAAGGGTGCAGTGAGAATTCTGCAGCAGTCTCCATATCCATAGGCATTTGCCTGTTACCAGGTAGTTATATTTAGAAGATCACATTTGGTATTATACAGTATTGGAGCACATTCAATAAATATCCTGATAACTTTGAGACTAGTTTATTTATTGGCAACGAATTTGAGAATATTCATTCAGAAAATTAAAATCACTTAAAAGTCCATCTTTACTGAAGCAGCAGCTGAAGAGCTTGTAATCTGAACAGCATCCCCTGAAATTCAAAAAGAAGCAAAGCTGTGATTTTGATCATGTTATTGTGACAGCTGAGCCAGTAACCAAAAATTCAGAAATTAGTGTAAAATGATGCCACTAGACTATGAAATTCAACTGTTTTGCTGTTGACATTTTGATCCGAAAGGAATCAAAATGCCTTTAGTCATTCAGACTGTACTTCAAACACAGTTCTATTTTCATTTCAATGTTGTTGATGCATGGGCTTTTAATATACCCCATGCATGTTTCTTGTCAATAACATTAAGAAAAAAACCTCTATTTATAGATTTATCCTATTAAAAAGCATCACATAAAAAAAAACACCCTACTTGTTTGGTTAGAATAATACAAATGGCTCTGCTCTCCAACTAAATTCTAGCCCCTAAAATTAGAAGCCTAACTATGAAAAGAAATTCAGTCACCTAACAACAATATTCTGCTCTATGCTTCTCAGCACATAGCTAACACTGGCTGGCAATATCTGAAATGCACTTATTTAGGCAGAGCACAGCAACAGACCAGAGATACTCATGCACCCAAGTCTCAGACCAGATGAAAGTCTCCAGCATGAGGCTTTTCCACCATTGGGAGCCCAAGTAACACAGACAGACAATGCACTTGGAAAGGATTTGCATACCTTGTATGTTAGCTAAACTCTTGACTCTTTAAAAAGGAATCTCCACATTGCTGTGTTATTCCTTGGCCAGGTAAACAAACTACACCAGGACTTTATATACACAGTCTTTGACCACTGGTCCAGAGTGTGTTTGCTATTTGTAAGCAGGCATTCAGAAGCTTATTGACAAGATTTAGCTCAAGATCTGGTGCTCTAGCTTACTGAAGCATACAGTGGATCACCCACTAAATCAATTTACTTAACATCTTGTGGGAAGTAGAAATATGATCTTCCTAGCAGTGATTGCCTCCTTCTCCACATGAGACTGCAAAATGTCCTACCAAAAATAAAAACATGATTTATTATCTTCCTTCAATTTTCCTTCTACCACTTCTCCTTAGAGTTATTTCCCACCATCACCAGGATCACCACCTTCCACCAAATTAGCACTGGCAGAGAGGCGAAGAGGAAGTGACACACTTGACCATACTGCAGTCTGCTGAGTGTCTAAACCCTCATTAAAGGCTTTTGCCCCCTAATTACAGTAGTGCTTGATGCAGCATTAGAAAACAAACATGGCTAAAATTAAGACACTAAGAAAGGACCCTTTTCAATCCTAACTCAGCAAATCTGCTAGCAGCATCAGTCCAGCAGGATTTTATGCAGTCCACAAGTTTGCTTAGTAGGCATTAGGAGGTCAAACCCAAAGAGGCAAATCCACCACTTCAGAGTAAGCATCCACTGGAACTGAATGTTCATTCCAGATGGATGCTGTAGAAACTATTCCTATCCCACCATTTCCTGTACCTTCTGTGTTTATAATAGTTTCAGGCAGTACAGGATTTTGCATTACCTCAACAGTTTGTCCTTTGTAGGCAGAATGGACAGATTACCTCTTAGTAGAAACTAACAATGAATTACCAGAAGTTTAGTCACTGGTACGTGAACTTCACTGAGTGTTGGAAGTCTTGCTGCAAGACACAAAATTGGTTTGCTGGAGCACCAGGCTCAGTGTTTTTTTACATTAGACTCAGTGTCTATTGATACACAATAAATACCAACATTTTTATACTGAAAAAATATTTATATTGAAAATACAAAATGTCAATATCAAAAAAATCTATTGCCTTATCAAGTGCAGTTTACAATTTTAAAAGCCAATTTAATTTTACCTTAAGACCAGTAATTGAATAAGGAACACAAAATGGGAACATTTAGGCTGCTTTACCACTGTCATTGCTTTTCCAGACACTATGCTTAGGTGTGACCTATCTCTTTTTATTTTCCTTCCCTTTTAAAGTTTCAGTAGCCTCTACATTGCCACTCCAAAATTAACATGCTATTGCTTGGTAATAGCAAAAAAAAACACCAACTGAGTATTTCAGGGATGAAGGAACACTTGCAGTATTAGCAAAATACAATCTTTAAAGCCATATAAATAAAAATCCAAGGGAGATTCTTCTTTCCATGCTGGTCTCTAATTGCATTATTCCTAATTTTACACCAGACTGTAGAAGTGTGGTAGATCCTTTATTTTGGCACCCACTGAGTTTGAGAACTCCCTGCAATCTCCAAACAACATTTTGTTAGCCCTATACACCCCTTTCTAGGCTATCAGCATAACACAGCAGATATGGGTAACTTGGAACCCTGCAACACTGTCTTGTACAAGCACAACCAGTGTAAGAACTGGACTTACAACCATTTTCTGTTATCAGTTCTCAAGGTGAAACTTGGCTGACATCCAGCCTTTTCCCCTTTAAAGGAATTGGAATTAAATGGCTAGTCTGTTCTATTGTTCTTGCTAATACTTCAAGT
>JAVHNF010062036.1:47183-63769 GCA_034783455.1 Micropsitta finschii
TGCACATCTGTAACAATCTTTAAGCAGTTTTTGGTCATTTCTAACCCATTTTTGCACATCTCTAAGAAGCTTTCTTCATGCTGAGCATTGTAAGATTCTTCTGTACCACTGATCAGGCAGCTGAATCCATTCAAGGAGACGGAATGAGGCAGCTTAGTGTTAAGAATATACGGTGACATAGACTTGTTGATGATAGTAGTGTGTTAATCCTCTGGATAGGCTGCCTGGGAAAGAAATTGAGGATGCAGGACACAAAGTTTAAAGTTAGTTTCAGCTTTAGTTTATTTCTCTGGCTTATTTTAATGCTCAGGCCTTTAAATTGACTGCAAGAATAGATTACTTTTCACTTCAGCTGTTATGGAGGTGGTGTAAAGTCCAGCTGCTTCTGGAGTGCTTCCTTCATTTTGCTAGCACCTAAATCAGGTCAGCAGTCACTTTGAATCAGACACAGAGCACTCATTTTTGGTTGGTCAGTTTTCTCAGAAATACATTGAGAATGTTATCTTGTAACTGTATTCGGCTACAAGGCATGCATGGTTCCCATTGACTTCTGTAATAGATCCACAAACATTTATTAGGAGGTAGCATTTAGCCATATTTGTTAATGTGAATGTCTGTGGGTTTCCATCTATTTCTGTGCATGTGAACAATTATAAAGCAAAAAAAAAAAAGAAAAGGTCGTTACTATGTTGCTGTAATAACTGCGAGGAGGGCGATTGTGTTTCACTCTTCTGTTGGAGTGTCTTTTTTGTCATTTCAATCCGAGCAGTATCTGGAAATTCTTGCCTTTATTTTCCCAGTATTTTTTCATGGGCAAAGTTGTGCTGCACCATAAAGTGAGACTGTGGCATAATTTAAGCAGAATGAGACCATTTACTTTTTAAAACTGTGACTTTTCTGATTTTGGCACTTGTTTTCCTCTGGTCATATCTACTAAGAGCAGGGACTTAATTAGATTTAGGGGTCTGGCTTTGTCAGTGATTTGGGGTTGGGTATGTCAAAAAAGAGATGAAAAGTATTCCTCTCATATGGGGGGAATTTCCTTGTGTGGTTCACTTGCAAATTTGAATATCATTATTGATAAGAAGACACTATCTCTTACTAAAAAATATGTTGATGTTTAAAGCTTTTCTTTTAATTAACTCATCACGGTATAAAAGCACATACAGTTTTGGTAGACAAGAATAAATTAATTCAAGATTTGTGCCCATTATATGAAATAATTTGAACTTTGTCTATGTTTGAAACCAGCCCAGGTGACTGGACTGGGTGGCCTCCAGAGGTCCCTTCCATCCTAAATTACTCTGATTCTGTTAAGTGGAGAATCATGCCAAACATTGTGCTGCAAAATTCAGGTAATCTTTCCTGTGATGTGTGTGCCTAGACACATTTCACTGTAGGAAGGTGCTGTTCTGATTCCTAGGAAGTTGTGGGGTTTTCTGGGGTGAGTATGCAGTTTTTTTCCTTTGGGGACCCAAAGTTCCATACAAATTGTTCCAGTGAAAACTTTTGAGGAGAAAGAGCTTTTTGATTTAAAAGGTGTGAAAAGAAAGGTGTGAAACAAAGTAACACAGTCTTTTCAGCAAGCTGAAATGGCTGGAACCTTCTGCAAAATAACATGTAAATTAATGTCGACTAATGTTAATATTTAGAACACAGTGATAGATGAAATCCCATGCTTTTTAAAACAGACTAGAATAACTTTTTATCTATATTCATTCTGCTGGGCTTAATTTAGTCTACCACATTTAGCTAATTCTGCAGCTACATAATGAATCTCTTTGTAATTAGAAGACAGCTACAATTAAGAGTTGCACATGAAATCAGATCACCAGTCCATGAGTATCTGGGCATGCGTTAGTCATATTCATAAAAATATTTGCAATATTTAGAAAGTGGGGGACTCTGTATTTAAAATCAGGATTATTAAGATTATTAAAATCACGCAGCCTAAGGATATTCTTCACTACTGCTCTCCATTGCAAAATTACTTTAAATCTTACGTAATACTGTTTTAAATACAAATGTTCCATTAAAGTAACATCAGTTTATAATTATTTACTTAAGTGCAGAAATGACCAGGTTTATATTTTTAATTTCCATAACAAAGTGTGTGTGTGCATGTGAAAAATTCATCTGGGACTCTCTCAGTAACAAAGACATTACCTATATTATAATTCTTGATTAATTTCTACATCAGTATGCTCAACATTCCAAAAGAAATCCATAAAAATTTGTAGAGAACAAACATCAACTCCATTATGACAACAAGGGCTGGATTTAGGAGGAAAAGAAGCTCATTGTGAAAAATCATGGCTGAGAAAAGCATTTGACCTTGATCGATACACAGGCAGGCAATGAGAGAAGTTTGGGATGACTGTGCTATTGATGAATCTGCTTGGCTGCCAGGCTAAATTCAAGACTTAATATAATCTCTGTGTAATTCCTCACCAGTTTAATCTTCTTTCTTCTTTCAGTCTTCATGTAAAAAGGCCAGAACTTCTCAAGCAAAAACCTATTTATGTTATCAAACCAGGTTGAATTTCTGTGATTTACTATTAAATTATTTTACCCACATCTTTTTCTTGAATTGAAATCAAAATTAAATCCCTGTAAGAGAATGAAGAGCTTTGTTCTATATCCATGAACCTAGTAGGGATTAGTGCACCTAAAAATGGCTGAGAAATGAGGCTGTGGGAAATAAATGTTTGAATACCACCTCCTTCTCTCTGTATTGCTTGGGGGAGGGTTACGAGTAAAATACATGCAATTTTTACATGTAAAAATGGAAAAAGAGATGATGATGGTCACCCATTCCGGCACTACTTTATTCATAAGGAAGCAGAATCCAGGATACTAGCACTGCTGCTCCACAGGGTTCATGTAAAGACTATAGACTTAGTGGCTACCAAAACCTGACCACTTTCCAAAGTTGGAAATAACTTTGCGGTTTGCAAAAGTTGAGGGGAAAGACAATGCTGCCTAAGGGTTGTTGGGACAAGTTCTCATGGTCAAATATTTACGGACGTGGTTTCTAGCTGATGGCATGCATTGACTCTAGTGGTGAAGAAACAAACTAGGAGAGATTGAAAAGGGAAAGGACAAACTTCTCATCCCAGTGGCCAGCTGAGGTGAGAAGTATCAGGGGAACTGCAAGCAAGCATCCTTCTCTTTGTGTCCTGTCTAGTGCAGTAGTTGGGCACAGTTAGAGCCCTTTAAAGGGGGGGGAAGAGCCTTTTGGTGAAGCACGCAAAGTTGGCCTTGAGGGGCAGATTAATCTCCTGATTCTGCCTCAAAATTCCCATGTAACCTCAGGCACATCTTCTAGTCTATCTATACTTCAGCCTCTCACAGAAAAGACCCCTGGCGACTCTCGCAGCATTATAGCATAAATAAATACTAACATGGCAACAGAGCTGTCTCTTATTCTGCATTCCTACCTGATCCAGCATAAGAGTCCTGTATTTTGTCAGGGCCTCCAGGCATTATTTTAATACAAATATCCTCAAGTCAGAAGTCTTTTTCTCTTCTGTCTTATGTAGAGCATTGTTATTTTGAGGAGATACAATAATAAAACTGCCAGTCTTTATAACAAGGACTGTGAGCAATCAATACAAAGAAAAAAAAAAAATCAACTAACATATGGCTCTTTCTTCTGCCACTACAAAGCACAAATAAAGACACTTCTGTTGTCCCTTACAACTGATTCAGAAACTCAGACCACTTAGTCTCCTGCTTCATAGGAAAAACCAGTACTTATTATATAGAAAATTACTTTAAACCTACCCTTTGTTATGGGATAACTTAACAGAAAATAAAAGTTCTGGCCTTAATAAATTGCATTTCATGCCCGGATTTCCAAGCATTTGAGCTATCTCACCCTTTCAATTAAGATAACTGTTCCATCAGCTGTGCCAGGACCTAGCCTGAAGCTCCTCTAGATTTAACCTTTTCAAGCTACAATGAAAAAATTAAGATTATAGTTAAATATCCAGTTCTTCTTTAACTAGCTCTTCTCCAAATTTATGCCTAAAGGATTAGATTAGCTGCTCTGTACCTGTACAGAGGCTATAGGCTCTGACAAAAGTCTGCATATACAAAAGCAGACTTGCTCAACAGAAAACCAAGATTGAAGGCAAAAGATCAAACTTTGAGAGGGAAAAAAAAAAAAAAAGCCAAACAAACAGGAAGAAGAAAAAAAAAATCCCAAACCAAACCACTAACCTTTTAGCTCAGCCCACTGTCTAGTAGCATGAGTCTTCTTTTCAAACCCTGAAGGCTTGCTATCCCCCATTGCATCGCTTTTAAATCAAAGCTGGACCTGGAAACATCTGTGGTTTGTTAATGTTATCTCCAGCGTCTGTAGTTCATTGCTCTTATATAAGCCCTCAGCTTATATTAGCTTCTTTGCAATGCTTTGCTAAAGAGGAAAGTTAGTAGTACTTTGGGGGTGGAAAGTGTTTCAATAGAGAAGAAAATAGGTGAAAAAAAGAATGTTTTTCGTTTTTAACAGAGCTGTTGTTAATGCTCCTGTAGCAGAAAGAAGGGTTTTTTGTAAGAAAACAACGCAATCACATCTGTTCTGAAAGCATAGATAGGCAAATTTTGTCTTTTACTGTTGCTTTGCTAACTTAAACTTTGGTGTTTGACCCTAGAGAAGGGGTCATGTAAGAATTTGGCTATCAATGAGAGGCTGCTTTCTTACTAGTGGAAGTACTTTCTCAGGTTAGCTCTTATTTCTTGCCTGATATGCTTTATCATAAAGAAACTTTTTTCTACCTGCTTATTTTATGCTTATTTAGTGTCCCCAGACATTGAGTTGAAGGCAAGTGCAGAGCACACAATGTGAAGGAGAAGCAAAGCAATTCTTAGTTGCAGTGGGTTGGGAAGGATGGGTTGTCCGTGACAAACAGTGTAGCTGAGCCTGGTATGTGTGGAAGCTTGTTGTCTGCCCTTGAGCTCCCCAAAGGAAATACCTGGTGTCTGAACTGAGCAGCACCTAAAGCAATGCACGGTGACTCAGCACTCCTCTTTTTTTGTCTCTCCAGAAAACTGTAGGCTCTGAATACAGATCATGCTGCTAAGTGAAGTTGTTCTAAATGTATTGCATCCTGTAGTGAGCACATTTGCACTATGATCATCTAGGTTGTACTTACTGTGTTGAAAAACAAAGTAATGTGCCTTTCTGAGGAACTAATTCACTGCCTGTGATGCTGTGGTCTGTTTCAGAAGCTGCAGTTAAAAGCTCTGCCTTTAACCATATCCTATGAGTGTTCGGTTTTTGCTGCTCTGTGTTTCTTTCTATCCTGATTGTAGAGAAAATAAAAGGTGAGAGGGAAGCTGTTTATAAGTGTGGCCAAGGAAGGGAAAATGCAACTTACGAGACAGACCACTCAGTTGTCACTGGGTTGGAAGGTATCAAAATGTAAGTATGGGATACTGTCACTGTGCAGGATGAAAAAAAAAAAAAAAAAAAGAGGAAATTCAATTTTGTGTGTAGGAAGAAAGCAATTCCGATGGTTAAAGTGTTCGATGGGCTCTGAAAACTCTGAGGACCAGACGTTGTAGCAGAATGTATAAACATGAACTTCTAAATAACGTCTGTCAAATGCTGATGTCCCGGTTTGAACCTTTAACACTAGCTGAGGAGTCAGCACAAGATGCTTGCTGTGTACCCCCCCCCGCACCCTCCCGGCATACATGCGCCCCCACCCCTACCCTCCCCCAAGCCTCCATAGCCTTTGTATGGTTGTTCTTTCTACTTCAGTTTAGATTTCTCCTTTGAACTTTAGTTCTCATTATTTTTGGACTTGTCACTTTGTTTGGAAAGATTTATTTCCACTGTTCCTTCTCTGTTCTTTCCTTGCCTCTTCTCATCTGGATGCTTTTTTGGCAAACCCCATTGCTATTTTTTATGACTTTGTGTACTGTTTCAAAACAGTAAAATGTTTTTGAAGCAAGATGATCCTGTGTTGCTATGTTCATGTGGTAGCTCTTCCACCTCTGCTCGTTTTTAAAGGCCTTCTGCTGTACTTGCTTTCAGTGTTCACTAAGAAAACAAGTCACTGAATTGTAGCACTCAAAACCCCCCAAAAATCCACTCTTCTGTGTAAAGCATCTTGATGCTATTAAGTGACAGCAAGCCAGGTGTCTCTGTGATCACATGTTCCTTTTCACAGATAGGGGTAAAAAGGAGCAGTCCTGATATTTCTGTCAAGCTGTGTTTAAATTGGCTGAGATTGGTGGAAAGGGGACAGCTGGCTGGTGTGATCACTGAATTGCCACTTCCTTTGGGCAGCAGGAATAAGACTAAAATGTTTGTCCCTGTGTATTTCAGATCATGTTGTACCCCTCTGCAAAGGGTGAACTGATTTCTCTTGGAAGCTGGAAGCTAAGATTTAAGTCTAAATTTAGTAGCTCAAAAATCATGCCAGTTTATAAATATCCATGTAAATAGATTTGATTGGCTGAAATGGTTTTTCTTTAATGCTCTTGGGTGAGGCTCCTCTTCTGTCTACAGGCTCCTACAAGAAGCTTTTGAAAACTCTTCAGTACATACTCAGAAAAATATTTAGTACACTAAATGATAGCAATAGACTTTCGATATTGAGATTATTTGGAGAATCTGTCTCTGCATATTTACCCAGTATAGCTTGAATGTTAATTTTATATTGGATGGGGCACAAAGCACATACAGTTCTATATTAGCAATAAAACCAAATATTAAGGTCAGGTTTCTAGAGCTAACACCTGTGCTTCTCAACTCAGATTTTTCCTAAATTGGGGTTTCATTTTAAAAAGTCTTTCTCAGTTTTCTGCTAGTTGGATTTTTTTCTGTTTTCAGAACTCCTCTTGGAGGTACTAAGGTAGCAACACAATGCTGGTCCATGGTAATGGTTTAAACAGGCTCCCAGATAAGAAAGATGGCTCATGGCTATTAAAAATCAGGAAAATAGACGTAGCATGTATTTGTCAGTGCCAAGTAAGCAACCATTCTGTTTTATACTAGGCAATATCTTATCTGCCAGGAGTGCAAACTCACCTCTAATACAAGAGATCTGTCCCTGATAGAACTCTTACTGACTTTGAGCCTCAGTTTTCCATCATAAGTATCTTAACCTGTATTACAATGGCCTCCCTCAACACTGTGTTTTCATATTTTTCTTTCTGCTCTAGACACTTTGACTGTCAACTTCACATTTGTAAAGTTAAAAAGGAACTTCCTGTGTGTGCTGGAGTAGAACAGGAGGATCCATGCGAGTCTGAGCAGGTTTGCAACAGCATTGCCCAGAAGGAAAGTAACTCCCTGATCTGGACCTGTAACAGACGTCAGTGAAGGACATCAATGAAGGACAGCTGAATGTCAAATTTAGGACCAAGAAAGATGTTGGTTCATTGCATATAGTTCTCCAGAGAACATCATACAGTCCTGTCCAGGAAGATCTAGTATTTCTTCCAGCAGTAATAATTACTTGCATCTTTTCTTGGAAAACTTTATAAGGACTTCATTCCTCAGGTTTTTTTTTTTTAATTCCTCCACACTCTCCACCTGGCACTCTCTTGTGAGCCAGTTTATCCCTATACCTTTCTCAGAGCCAGTGTGGGATGAAATACCTCTTTTCCCCTCCTGACGAGTGACTTCAGTCTACTACAAAATAAAAGCATGATTCCACTTTTAGGCTACCTCCTATACCTGCTTCATCTTTCTTGAGGACTAGCAAGAACTGTATACTTGGGTGTGACAAGTATACAGTTTAAGAAGAGGTGACTGTGAACAACTCAGAAGAAAATGCTGGATTCACCCCCTTTTGGTGGAAAAGGATATCCCACTATCAGAGCAACTCTGTCAACAGTCGTAGTGCTGTAGCAATTTGAACCAGACCCATCTACATCTGCAAAACTAATCTGTGCAGCAGCCACTGGAGGAGTAATAAAGACTTTTTTTTTTAATCCACTCATTGGTAGAATGTATGGATATTGTTAAAAGAATCATTTCCCTGTATTAAAAATAAGCATGTCTAACTTCAGCTTCTACAAGACACAAATGCAACAGTCATTTCCCCCTCCTTTTTGAAGCTTGGAGTAGGTTTTCAAGGGCAAAACAAGGTAGTCCAAATTCTAGTGAGACCTGTGGAATGTAGCTCACAGAGGGTCTTCAGGCAAGCAGGAATTTCCTCTGAAAAGTGAAACCCAACTCTTCTCTGAAGGAATAAATTAAAATAAGCTGAAGGTGAAAGTGTTGGAGTTTGGAATGGGCTGTGTTAATAGTCTGCAGGGACAGAAGCTGTGAAAGGAAAGAGGAACTGCTGTCACTGCTGTTAAGGCATTCTCCTGTTATTTCACCTTGTGCTGTAGAATTTGCAACCCAACCAGCTCCATATTCAAGGGTATGGCTCTATTCCCTGCACCAAATTGGACTAGTGATGTTTCTGGAAAAACATCTGCCGAGCTCAGACTGCAAATGGTGTGGCTGCCTGCACTGTAAGAGAATAACTAATGTGAGACCAGGCAGAGGCACCATCTGCTGTGACACATGCTTTGCACATGCTACTGATGGATGTCACTCAGGCTCAAAAGATCCTGCTGTGCCACAGAGGGAAAGGAGCACATCTGGCTTCACCCATGAAGCGTCTCCACTGCATGAGCTAAAGCTGTGAGGCTGAATTCCCAGTTCAAGAACTTCAGAGATCAGGTTTGTGGTTTCTTCCAAGGTTTCTGTTGCAGAGGAAGAGTAAGTCTGGTCCTGAATGAAGTCTTGGGCTTTTATGTAGCTGTTATGGTAGCTTATCTCTGAACACCATAGATTATCCTAATCAGTTTGGCATTCTCCTGTCTGTGAGAAAAGGGAAACTTGGGATGGCACTGACATCAGCAGCCTTAGGTCTTTGGAGAAGTACTAATTTTTTTGTGTGTTTTTGCAGCATGGAAAGTTGGCATGTTAAGGTTCTTAACATAATAAGCCCCATGACATCAAAATAGCAAGATAGTAAGTGATTAATAGAGATGCTTTTTAAAAAGCTGTCATATTTCAAAGATGCTTTGAAGAGACAGAAGAGGGTTTCCTGCAAAAAAATCTTTTCTTGAGCATCATCTGCAATTTATTTCCTGTTGTACTGTGTTTTGAGCTCTGTAGCTGATGTGTGAGTTTGCCCACACAACCTTCAGCTGCATGTTTGCCATCCATGCCTACCTCCAGCATTCAGGGCAGTATCTGCCACTCTCTCATTCAGCTGCTGATCCTGCTTTAGACACCCTGACTTTAGCTTATTCCTAATCAGCTGCAGGGAGAAGGGAATCCTGTCCATTAGCTTGTGTTTGCCAGAGCTTGTTTCAATTCTGTTTGATTTTGCTTAGCTCTCATAAAGTTGATCCCGAAGGGCCCTGTCCATTGCATCAGCTTGCCGCTTGCTTTCAGCTTCCATGCTTTTGCTTGCTTGCAGGCAGGCAGTCACCCAAGAGCAGAGTCAAGCAAACTAGGCTACCAGGAGGCCAGCCAGAGGCTGTTCTTGCAAAAGAAATTTCACCCATCTTACCCAGAAAAGGGTGGGGAAATTAAAAAATCCTCTATTAAACTGCTGGCAAAGGGACACTCGAATACTCCCCTCTCCCTTTTGGAAACAAATAGAATTCATTTTTTGGGAGGATGGAGGGACCTGGTTTGGACACAAAGATCTTGCAGCTTGTAGTTTCAATCTTAAAATTCAGCTGCCAGTGTTTAGGGGCTATGTAATAGCCAAAGTGGTTGCGGGGGGGGAGAACCTCAACATTTAACAGTAAAACTGCAAAACTGAAACATTCATAAGTTAAGCAAAGCCAGATGTAAAGGTGTCCTGGTCAAGCTTAGCTCAACCTTTTTTGTTTCTTTTTTTTGTTTTTTTTTCTGTTATGCATTATCACAGACTTCAGTTAATGAAATAAGACACATTATTTCATTATATATTTGTATTTCTCTGTGTGGAGCCTGCTTCTCTCTGAGTCTGGATATGTATTAGCAGGAGAAGAATGGGAGCGCAGAAGATGCTGTCTACCTACAGTACAGTGTCACAATGTTCTCCAGCAGCCAGTGCCAGAAAACCCTGCTCTTCTTTTGGGACACAACACAGTAACGTGCTGCATGCATAAGAGCAGTAAGGGGATCAGAGCATGTTCACTGCATGTTGAGCTGCTGGAGAATTTAGCTGTCAAATGCTGACAAACTTTCTATTGGGTGTTTTGTTTGCAACTTGACCATATTTATCTAGATTCTGTTTTTCACATTGGTGGTATAAGTACCTGCCTGAAGGGAGGGCAATCCTTGTGTCAAATTTTACATTCCTATTTTAAGCAAAGGCATTACTGTTTTTCAATGGAACTGATGTTTTTGTTTGTTTGGTTGGTTGGTTTTTTTTACTTGGACAAAAAAAAAAAAAAAGCCAATTTTCCCTTTTCTGTGGGAGCGGAACTGTTCTAGCTGATACTTCAAAGAAAATCATTCTGAAGCAGATGCTGTATCATGGAAAACTTCAGGTTGAGCCATTTCAGTGTGACAGCTTTAAAAGCAATGATAAAATAGAGGCCTTTCTGCAAGAAAAAAATGTTAAATGCTAACTGCATTACCTACACTTACAAAACAAGATCTGCATATGTTCAGCACATCCAGGTTTTGAGGGAATGCTTTTTAGGCTCTGAATCTCATTTTCTGGCCATGGGAAATTACCCTAGATTAATAAATTATGACTGGAAGGGACCACCAGAGGACAGTGAGAATGAGCTAAACCTAAACTACTTCTGATGGATGCTTTGGTAATTTGTTCTCAAGAACCTCTGGAGGAGGAAACTCTTCTTACTCTCAACATAATCGTTTCCAGAATCTCATTACCTTTATATTTAGTAACAGAGCAACCGAGTACTATAGTGAATCCTTTACCATACATGGATACTGCCTGCAAGAAAAGATGGCAATGTGAGCAGCAGCTGAGAGAGCCATCTTTAATTCAGTGTTCTCAGGTTCCAGCAGCAAGGGCAGAACTTCAGTGCAAGCTACACACTTGGCAGAGTAGCTGGAATGGTATTAGCACCTAGCAATGGTAGATACCAATGGTCTTGGCACCCAGCAAAGCAGATTAGAGAGGCCACCACACCAGAAGCTGCAATGCAAACATACCCAAAGTAACAGATAAGCAAGTTAAAAAAAGAAAATACATAAAAATCACCAGTCACTTCTAAGTTCCTGGCTGTACTTTTTTTCCTCCTTTTTAAACCCTTGTAGTGTATAGCTGCTCTACCTCAAAGTGTCTTAAAAAAGGAAGCCTCCTTTCAAAAGGCAAGCACTAGCAATAGTAAAATAAGTACATAAGCAGACCTCTTCTGGTTGCATTTCAGGTCAGTCTATAAACATTGAAGCTTCCAAAATTGCTAGTCTTTTCTAAAAAACGTGCACAGCAACAAAACTTCAAGTGCACTCCCACATGCAGTTTTATCATGAACAGCATAAACAAACTCAAATCTAAAAAGAGAGCACAAAATTAAAACATCAAATACAGCTCTCTCGGTACAATGTGAGGTTGTATCTCTAAGGTACAACATGAGCTGGGGCGCAAAACAGAGTGGTGTTACAGTGAAGACAGTAACAATAATCTGTATTCCACTAAGAAGAACAAAAATGAAATCAAAGCAAGAAAGGTTTTTCTTAGCAAAAAATGAAAGAAAAGAAGATTTTTCTTAACAAAACCAAAGACATATCTGTTGGGGAAAATGTTTCAGTTTGTTCCAAAGATCATTGCTACTTACTCTCCTGCTCCTGTAAGTTGTGGGCCAAAGTATGATCTTCCAAAATAGCAAAGTCTCGACACACTAGATAGGGAAACAAAGCCAAGAGAATTAGCATCAGAACCAAAAAAAGAAAGCATCAAAAAAGCTATGGGTGTCAGGGGAGCATACATACGCAGAGATTCCTGACATACTTTCTACCATCCAAGGTCTGGACTTGGCCTGTTTTCCATCTCCTTGTGGCTATTTTTGCATGCATTTACTTCTTCGTCCCTGTTTGCATAAAAAGCCTTCTCCACTCTCCCCTCCACCTCTGCTTCGTTAGTTGAAGACCAGAATTGCCACTGGATTAAAAAACCCTGTATTCCACAAAGATTTATACCGATGCCCACACTGACTGTGTTCAGCTTAAACCAAGAACAAGGGTTTGTGCTTAGTATGGCTTTCTTTGCCATGTTAAGAGTTCAGGAATAGTATTTTCTCTGTACAAAGTCACATGCACACCGTCACCTGTCTGGAGTGGAGCAGACTGAGCTCCAAGGATCTCACTGCAAGGCATTTCTACCAGCTCAGGCATCATTTTACAGTTGTCTTTTGTAAGCTTCATTGATCTTTTTTTCAAGTGCAGATACTGGATTTGTACCTGGAACCCAGATAAGGGATCAACCATAGTATCAACAGCAGGGATAAGCATAGCTTCTTAAAAGATGCTGAAAACAACCCAGAAACAAGTTGAACAGGAAGGTGACGAGCTCCCTTTGGCACCAGTCTGAAAGCAGCAGATTTTTGCCAATGCCTATCACTTTCACATTTGAACTTTCAAAGGAACGATCTACTCACACTGTAGAAAAACACCAGCACTTATTTTTAACTTGTTATGATAAGCAGCAGGTCAACAAAACACAAGTCGCATACACACTGGGACAGGAGGACACACACAGCACCTGGTTTAGCCTTTTGGAGGTAGATGCACATGAACTTCTCAGTGAACCAAGAACAAACTGTGCCCTATGTCCCCAGACTGCAGGATGGGGCCCCACTCCACACATCTTCCATACACAGACAGCTCCTGTCTGCTTCAAAAGGAGTTTAAGGCAGATGAAAACTTCACACTGGAGACATCTGTCACTTGTGTTTCTCTCAGTGTGACAAGCTAAGCAGCTCAGCATGTCCTGAGAGAGGAGTATGCCCCATCTAGAACATAAGGCACAAAGCAGGTCCTGTAGCACAACTACAAGGTCCTTCCAAAGCTGCAGAGGAAGCACACTGCCACTGTGCTCCACAGGAAAAGCCTCCAGGAAAGCCTACAGTTTCTCTTTAACAGAGCACAGTGACAGCCTAGAAGAGAACGTGAAAATAACCCCAAACACCCCAGAATGTACCAAAACTACATGGAGAATTTATGAGGAATCCATTTATGAAATGGGTTCAGAGAAGATAAAACATTTCCATCACTGCAAAGGGTGGAAAATACAAGGAAACAAGACGGCAGCCGCATCTTCCCAATCTACAGTCCTTAATTTGGGGTTTTTTATTGCAACTTCTTAAAAAAAAAAAAAGGAAAGAGGATAAAAAACATTAAATAGCACTGAAACACTTCCACTGGGCATATTTATGTCAATAAACAAATGCCGCCTTCAGCCACAGATCTGGCAAACCCACAGCCGAGTTGCAGGCAGCAGTGCTACTTTACAGGTGACACATCCAGCGCGCTTGGTGGTCATGAACACATTTTTTATGGGATAGGGCAAGGGGATCTTGCCCACAGAGACTTTATTTCTGTGGTCCCTAATACTACCTTCAGCTACATAGTACAATTGTGGAACAACCACCTTTTGCTTACAACAAGCATCATCTGGCCTCCTGGAAGGGGACAACCAACTTGAACATTTGAGCCTTGCTGTCAGTTCAGAGCTAAGGAAAACCACCTCAGTACAAAGCCACAGTCTGTCTAAATCTAGGGCTGAGCTTTTCCCACCATATTCAAGAAGCAGCACTTGCTCCTGACAGTTAAAAAAATAAAAAGGGGGGGAAGTGTTATTTTTAACTGCAATGGGTCTCTGAGCATGTCCACTGCACAGCTGCCTGAACAGCTGTACTAGTAAGACAAAGCAGGCAGCGCAAGAACAAGGGGGAACTTTTCAGAGCTGCATCACTTTTGCATAAAAATTGCTGCTGTAAGGAATGCTTATGGAACTGCATCCCTGCCCTTCCCAACTCCTCTCTGCACAGGCTCATACACTGCTCTGTGCCCTATGGTATTCAAGAACTCTGCCTTGATGGTTCTGGCAGACCTTTCCTACATCCTCCCCAGAGAAGCACACACGCAGAGTACTTTAGGGTTTTTTACTCCATTCAACACACACCCAAACACACTTCTCTATTTGTTTGTGAAAAAATATGTTGGCAGAAACATGCTTGGCATGCAGGTAAGAAAGTGGGAGGGCCATAGTAGAACACTGCTGCTCTTGACAGTCTTGCACCAACTCCCAAAAAGTCTCATCTCCTCCAGTGATTATGTCCTACAATATAGCAATGATTGCTTAACCCTTTTGGACTGACAGGCCACTAAAAACTTTCTAAGAAAGCATGGACTCAAAAGGCCAAGTGCATATACTTTTGTGTTGTTCTAGCTGCTCCTCCAGAGATGTGTTTGTAGTCCATGGGCCTCCAAAGTTAAACAAACAAGCAAAAATAAAGAAAACAAAACAAACTCCTCTGGTCCTCTCTTCCTACAGGCCACAGCCAAAAGCTGCTGGATGCCAGAGACATAAAGCAGGGACCATGTCTGAGGTTTTCTGGCTCTTCAGGATCGGTGTGTGCCACCTGGAGCTCACTGCATGGGCCAGGAAGCAGGTACAGCACAGGGTACCATCGCCTGCACTTCCCAGCTCAGGACCCAAAATATCTTAGTTCAGATCCAGCACCACCACTCCAAGCAGCACCCAGGCCTGAGGCTGCACCAAGCCACCACCCACCCTGTCTCTGCACAGAGGGACAAAAGCAAGTGGAGACAATGCCCCAGGACGAGCTACCAAGTTGAAGAGCCTAGACATGAATACCAGGGCTTGGTCTTCAAACAGTGATAATTATCCCATCAAGATCCAGTATAGAGAGAAGGAAGCAGGATGGTTATTAACAACATGGATGCTGGAAGCTCCCAAGTGTCTGGGCTTCCGTGGTGCCCCCATCTCACAGAGGACACAGCATGGAGCAGACTGGTGAGGCAGCAGCAAGCCCAGGGTTTGCTCGCAAGTTTGGATTCATGCATGCACAGCTGAAGAAGCCAACTGACTGCATACGCACCCCCATTAAGCTGCTCTTACAAACCCACAAATGGATGGCTTGAGCACACAGCTCTCGCTTTGTGCTGCTGAAGCTGCTGGCAGGGCAGACAGCACAAGACCTTTTGTCACTGTCAGAAACTTGTCTAGGCTGGCTGCCTCCAACTCATCAGAGCACATTATTCCCAAGTCTCATCAGTCTGAGAATAACGTTCAAAGGAAGATGAGAACATCTCATTACAAATACAACGAAGCACTGTCAGCTAGCCAGGTGGCAAGAGATGGGGACACACACAACTCCCTAGCAAGTCTGGGGTGATGGCAAGCACAGAGCATGCCCTCAAAAATTCACCCAGCACCCATACGTCAAGCATGACCTGCAAGTAAGGCCAAAGAAACCAACCCTCCATTTTGAACATATATATCCAACAATGAGGCAACTACGAAATAGTTTGAGATGTGGACCTGCCAAGCATGGTCTGAAACGAAGCTTCATCAGTGCGGCTCAGTGGGGCTCCAGCACACTCATTATGAGGCATTATGTGCACTGGGTTTGTGCTGAGAAATAGGATGGCTCGACAACAACTCAGAGACTCACAATTCCTCCTCTCCAAGAAGACTCATCTTTAAGGGAAAAGAAATCTATCTCTTATTTCCTAAGTGTATACCTAAAAAGTGAAAGGTAAGATTAATGTTACATTCACTGCTGTGAATTAACTTGACTTCCCATTCCTGGGCTCTGGCTGGGAGTCAAACAAGCAGCAGGGGTGCAATCTGAGCAGCTACAATTGGCAAGTCCAGTGAAGCGTGAAACATAACAACAGGTTTACTATAGTCTGATTAAGCCAATCTGCCTTGGCACAGCAGGGAGCAGGCCAAGAATATGCACTTCTGGCACAGCTGCCAATAAAAGAAATGCCAGCCCAGGAATCCCATCCACTGTCACAGACAGCAGAGGTGCCAGCAGGGGAGGATGAAGGCAAAAGCGCAGCTGGAAGCATCATCCTTTGCAGCAGTGGTGGGCTGCAAAATTCATGCAGTGGCATGAAATGGGGATCCTGAAGAGCCTCTCTGCAAGCTCCAAGCACACGTCTTCTCCACTCGGAGGAGTTCACCCTGAAAATATGTCTCTCTAAGCATCAGTGCATCTGAGGCTCTTGGAAGCACAGTTGCAAGCCTGGCCCCTATGGCCAAGATAAGAATGTCTCTAGGTACAACAGACTAAAAAAAAAAAATCAGTAAATAACCTTTTCCTTTTCATATTCTGTCATCTGCTTCAATAGCTTTCTCCAGCTCCCTGGCTCAGCATTTCTAACACCAAACTGCTTCAAAGAAAGTGAGTTAACCACAATACAGGAGACTTAGATGGTGATAGCAATGCTTAGGTGTGTGACAATGAGGCAGGTAGCATCCAGGAATGGGTGATATGAACGTGTACTGTCTCTAAAAGAGGTCAAAGCCCACTGGTGTACAAGCAAGTCTTACAACAAAATATACTCCCCACTTCTGCCTGAAGCAGTAGACTGCTTTGACATCCACTGAAGGCCCCAAGGA
>JAVHNF010062038.1:8724-25113 GCA_034783455.1 Micropsitta finschii
AGCATGCATCACTCCAGCCCTCGCAGCTGCTTGTGCTAGGTACACCCTTAGCAACAGAGAAGGAACATTTAAACAGGAGCGTGCAAGCCATCCTTTAATGCAGCTCCATAGAGGCACAGTCTGGTCAAGGGAGTTTTAGCTTCCTGGAGCAGAGCCTGTGTTCCTATAGCACATGACACAGCTGCATGCATGAACACCCACCCCACTGCACTGGATCTGCTTTTGGCACACTCCAGGTATCTGTGAACTTGTGGCCCTTAAGCTGTTCTGCAGATGAAAATCTCAAGCGTTGACAGTGTACTGTCAGGGCTGGAAAAAGAGGCTTTTCCCTGCTAATGGGTTTACTGCCTCCCTGATTTCCTTGAAGCACTGCTATATGTGTCATGCAGAAAGGTGGTTCCATCAGCTCTCATGTTTGGCTGAAGAGAAAACGCTCTTCTTTATTTGGTTGGTTCAGCACAGAGTCTCTGTTGGCAGGTCAGTCACTTCCCAGGCACCCCCAAGCTGATCTTTTCTGTTCCTTTGCTGGGAATCAAAGGTGAGCTCCCACCTCTGGCCAGCTGTGGTTGATGTGGGCAGAGCTGCTGGCCAGGTTGCCCTCCAGCCCAAGCAAGTGTGGTGTTTGCAGTGCTGATCCTCCTTAGCTGCCCTCTTAAGGGGTTGGAAGTGTCTCTGGGATGTTCTTCACTAAAGGATCGGGTCTCCTACACGTACTGGAGTTCAGCTGGGCAAGAGGGACTTCCAGTGAAAAGGAACATCTGTTACTGCTTAAGTGTGACCACTGTCAAGGTTTCCATCCCTCCAGCAAAGCAGTTCTGGAGCCAAAGGCGAAAGGCTGGGTAATCCCTGATTTTTCAGGGGAAGAGGGAAAGGGAGTAAGTCCTGAGGATAACTGATTATTTTCATAACTAGAGAGATTAGTTGTGGTTTAAATTACAGCATATTGAGTCAGTGCCTCTGACACCCAAAGCTGTGCTGCTGGAAAGCTGCTGGAGCGCTTGGTCAGGCAGGATCCCACACGTCTACTGCAGCTTGGTGCAGGATGCACCTTGCAGTGCAGCTCACTGAGGATGCTGCTTGGCTCCCGTGCTTGGCTTTGCCTCTCCAGCGGGACTGTTCCTGTTGGAGGGTACAAGGCTGCCCAGCAAAACAAATGGCATTGTTTCCACAGGGTGTAAAACCACTCCCTCTACCTTCCCCTGCACTGCTGCCTGTATCCCAGCTGTAAATCCTGAGGGGAAGCAGCGGGCTGAGTCATCTGGGGCTGTCTGTGTATTTAAAACCCAGAAAGCCTGGAACACCGCAGGGGCTGGGAGGAGACACTGATGCACAGATCTTGGCCAGAGGTGGTGGGTTCCCCCCATGTGCTTTCTCTGTCCTCAGGCTTGGTTGCTGACTCAGATCGCTGGGTTTCAGCTGTGAGGTGATCAATAGCAGCCAGTTCAAGAAAACCATTGACGAGGCATCAAACTGCTGGGCTAAACTTGCTTGCTTTTCCTCGGGAAACCTCATGTGTGAGCTCAAACCTGGAAACAGACTTGCACAGGGAAGGGCTTTGAGGATTTGTGGTGCTTGCAGTGAGGATATGAAGGCTGGTTGTTCTCACCCCACAGTGCCCAAGGTGATGGGACGCTGCCTGTGGAGCTCTGGCCATTTCAGCTGCTCCTTGCATTAGCTGCAGTGATGTAACTTTGATCTTGTTCACACAAGAGTAGGTGAGAAGGGAGCACCAGGGGCTGCTTTGGAGCAGGGCAGATTGATGTGGTGGCCATGCAGCCTGTATGCATCTCCCCACCCCTTTCCCTCCTGGAACAGCAAAATCAGAGCAGGGAGGTTTGAGTTATTCTGCTGGGTCTTTCTCCACCTGCTCTGGCAGCTGATCTCCTAATGAGCAAAGTTGCCTGGGGATGTCATTTACCATGGGGAAGCACTTCCCCCTGTGCTATGGCATTGATTTATTGTGGAAACTGCGTGTCCAGCCTCTCTTGCGGGTGCTGTTATCTCTTTCCATGCTTTCTGTGGAAGCCCTTTCAGCAGAAGGGCTGGGTGTGCAAGCTTCCCCCTTCCTAGAAAGGGCTGGGTGAAATAACTTGTGGTCCTGATACCGTATGGTGATGGGTGGAGGATGAGAAGTACAGTAGGGAGGGAGTGCTCCTTTCCTCTCCGTATATCCCACCCAGACTATGAGAGCAGGGAGTTTGCTGCTGAAGCAAAAGGGCAGGAAATGGGAAGTGAATAAAGGAAAGGACTCCTGTGAGTGCAGCCTGTGGGCCACGCTGCTTGGGCCAAAGAGTCACTCTATTAGCCTAGCTTTTAAAAAGGGCTTTGCTAACTCAATGTAACCTAAATCTGCCAGGCCTCAAAGCACTAAGTCTGCACTTTGCCTTGTGGCTAGGCAGAATCAATCTGCACGCTTGCAATAACTAGAAAGCAGGTATATTATAGGGCTTAGGGGGGTTGTACAGCAGCTGATGTGGAGCAGTGTGGTCTTGCAGGTAAACACCTTGAAAGCCAAGCCTCAGCAAGGCAGTGCAGCCCAGGCTGGGGAAGAAGACACTATAAGGAGCACAGGCAAAGACTCACTGTCCTATCATGTGCCATGCTGAGACCCAAAACATCCTGTGCTGAGACCCCAAATTGCAGTCTCCAGCCTCTGAGCCCTGTTTTGCAGGTGGGCTCCTGATGCTGCAGTGGATCTGTGGAGTGCCAGGTATTGGTTCAGGCTTGTTGGCCCAATGGTTTCCACCGCTACTGCATCCCTCTGGCTCCCCAGGGTCCTGGTCTGGGATTTGAGGCAGGGGATTTCTGTTTGTTTGTTTAAGGATGTCTTATTCGTTTATTGCTGATCTCACACAGTTCTCATCATTGCTCAGGCTGTGGCTTTCAGCTATCTTGAAATGAAAAGAAAATACATGTTTATCTTCCAGCACCTTGGGAGCCAAAGGAAGCCTTAGCCAGAGCCAAGATGTAACGTGGCAGTACAGACACTAATATCCGATGTTCCCTGAGATTTGTAATTAAGAGCTGATGACTTTCCCAAAGTTACCAGAAGGACCCTGGGCTACAGGACCAAGTTGTCTGCCTGCCGTAACAATAAACCCGTTCCTATGGCAATGAGCTGATTGCCCTCGGGTTTTGTGCTGATTTCAGGGTGGAGGTTGGTTTTGGTGGGTTTCTTTTAACTTCTTATTTTTAATGAGTGCTGCTGCGTATCTCCCATCTCCCTGACACAGCCAGCAGCATCTCAGCAGAACCTCTCAGCAGCGCAGCATCCCATAGGGCTGCAATCAGTGCCAGGCGCTCTGCAGGGACATCATGAGAAGCAGCCCCTTTCCCAGGGGCCCATCATTCCCGCACCATCCCGGAGGTGACAGGGGCCAGTGCAGCTCCCTTGGTTTCTGCAGGGGCTGCGCTGGGGCTGCATCTCCATCGCTTTTTCTCATAGTATTTTAGTCAGAGGAATGCACCTCCTGACCCAGCGCTTGCCTGGGAGAGCCGAGTGCCGGGAATGGGGGTCCCGGCCCTACTCCTATTTTGGGAATGGCTGGGTGTTTCCAGGTCCCCTGGGTACATGCTGCATTTGCCTTCTCGCCTGTGTTAATACTACTTGGATTACAGTGAGGACCTGGAAACCAACCTTTTTATGATCTATGTTTTTATCAGGTAAGCAAGAGACAAAATGCATCCTGCTTGCCTGCCTCTCCCCTCTTTGCAGAGGGATGCCTGAGTGGGAAGCATTCAGGGAGGGCTGTGTTGGTGCGGGTACCAGCCAGTTTTTGGTAGATGCTTCCACAACTAATGTAATGAGGGAAAGAAAAGGGATTTTTGTTCTATTGAAGATCTGTCTTGCTCCCTGCCTTTATTAGAAGGTGAAGCATGTTAGGAATGAGTGATGTTAGGAAAGCATGTTAGGAAAAGGAGATCTTGGGACCTCCTCTCCTCTCTGCTCACTGTTTGGGGTGCTCTGGGAGGTTTTAAGCTGCCAGTTGGGAAAGTACAGGAGCAGGTTTCTGCCTGCTTTACTGCTGAGATGTCCTTCCCCCAGCCTGAGCGCGGACTCAGATCCCATCACAGACTTGCTTTAAAGTGAGCTGTGTGTGCCAGGATGCACGTCAGGGGATGGAGTTAACCTCATGCTTGACTCCTTTGGTTGAGCCAGGGCCATAAATAGGTCAGTTGCAATAGTACAGTGTTTTGTAAATGTCTGTTGCCCTGAGTTGCTAAAAAATGCATTTATTAGTGATGGATTAAGGGGAATACAGCCTTTAGATCACCCCCCTACTGTACTTGGTACATGCAGGGGCTAAAGGACTTCAGGTTACATCCAAGACTAGCAGCTGTGCTGAGTGGGAATAGCCATGAGGGTGGCTCCCTTGGGGCTCTTCAGCTCCAAGTCCTTCCCTTGCTGCATGTCTGCAGAAGTGTCTCCCGGGTTCCTTGTTTCCCTCTTTCCATGGGCATCCTGAAAAGCCTTTGTTCAGTGCAGCTCCCATCTGAAGTCCTTCTGGAAACCAGATGTGTCTGCTCAGCAAGACATCCTGCCTGAATATTTTGAAACAGAAGTTGAGGGTTGCCTTGTGACTCTCGGTTCAAGAGATGTTTGCTTTTCAGTGTTGGTTTTTGGTCTTGTGGCTATCCCTCTGCAACAAGGCCAGAAAACACAGGTCATCAGGCCTGAGCCTTGGAGATCACTGCCTCTGTCTTGATGGGGCTCCCGCCCGCAGGAACACTAGTAGTATGGATACATGTATATGTAGGGGAATGACTTAAACAGGAGAAAATGGAAGAGAGCAGCTCTAGAGGGATCGGTGTTTGGTATGAAGAGGACTTGACTGTGGTGCTGCACAATCTGAGCTTGGTTTTGGTCCTCAGACCCTCCCATCCTGCTGGGGTGGCCCAGTGGGATTGTTGGCTATTGAGAGGTGGTGGCTTCTGCCTTCCTTTTCTTAAAAACAAACAAAATCCCCAAGTTTGGGCTTCCCATTAAACGTGGAGTGGTTTGTGGCTCCCATTTTAATGAAGTACAGCTTGTGTTTGTTTCACTTTCATGTGGGTTTTTCTCTGGTGTTTTGGGTTCTCCAGAGCTGCACATCTGGATCTGTCATGAAAGGGGAAATTTCTGCACTGTTTGTGCCTGCATAAAACTGGAGTTTTCTGACAAGAGGGCATCCTTCTGTGTTTAAATTAAAGCCCATTTTGTAAGCTTCAGTGGGGTTGTACAGGATCTTCATCTGGTATAGAGAGATGAAGATGCAGCTCTGGTAGATGTATGTGGTGACTGCACAGCAACAATGTGATCTTTATGTATACTCACCACATTTCTGTACTCTCAAAGGAGTGCTCCTTTTATATGTAACCCAATTTATTTTATACCCAACCTTCTAACTTCCAGTTCAAGTCCAAAGCTCCAGGTAGCCCTGCTTACCCTGTTGAACTGACATAGTTAAGAAACACCCATTTCCAGCCGGTGACTAAGGGATCAGTAGTGTGTTCCAGCACCTATGGACTTGATGATCTTAAAGGTTTTTTCCAACCTAATTGATCCTATGATTTTATGATCCATATACCCGGGTGGCTGCTTGTGTGTGGGTCAGGCAGATGTTACCACTGATACCTTCTGGAGCAAGTTCTGAAGTGGTATCTTCTGTAGCAAGATGTTCTTCCTGGTCCTGAAATGTGGCACCCTTAGTTCACCTTCCTGTTATGAGTCCTCGTTCAGGAGTAGCTGCATTTGCACAAATATTAAGTTTCTCTCAAAATCATGTCAGGAGCTTAGGGAAGAGAGGCCCTGTGACACCTGTAGGGATAAATGACATAGGGTGAAAACTTCCATTCCATTTAGATTATGGTTGCATCCACAAGCCTGAAGTAGCTGAGTTCCAAAATAGCTTGAACTAAATCCATGAGGACCATTTGAATGCTGAGATGATTTTCAGTAACTACTTTGTGTTATGACATCCTGTAAGCTTCCTCAGAGTGTTACTGGAAGCCTGTTTAAGCTTGCCAAACTCCTGGCAAGTTTTTTGTTGCACACTTGATAGATAAGGAGCTCAAGTGCCTTAACTGCAGTGACCCACTGAGCTGGGAGAGTGGTCCAGAGGGATGGCCTTTGCCAGGTGCTGCTGCTCCAGCTCATTCCTCCAGCCTGACTCACCGCCTCACCTGCACCCGGTGAGACAACACAACATGAGCCTTGTTTGCTTTCCGAGGGCTGTTGACTCATTTTAGCTGTCTCAGTCACTGTCTGGGTATGAATCACTGACCGAAAGAGTCTGCTGTAGGGAAAAGGATCGAGAAAATGGGCATTAATGCCTTCAGGTAGGGAACAGAGGATGGGAGGAAATGGCCCTGGTTGGACTTTGGCTTCACACCAAAGCTGCAAATGTTTTGGTCTTAGGTTTTACTGCAGACCTTTATCTCTGGCTTTTGCTTTCCAAGGAAGTGTTGGGACCTCCTGGTGGAAGGGGCTAAGAGCTGAGCTCATCATGAGCTGCTTCAGCTTGCTGATGGAAACCAGAACAACCCTGTCAGCTGCAGTTCTGCTGTTGCAGCCTCATATTTGTTTGAATCACCAGTTCAAAGCCTCCTGTGACACAGCAGAGATCCAGCAGCGATCATGGAAGTTTTGCATTCAGTTCAATCTCTGACTAACATCACACCTCTCCAGCTGGAGCAGTGCTCCTCACCCTGCAGGTCACTTGCTGGCAGGTCAAACATCAGTGCTTATGGACCCTGGAAGCCTTTGCTTCAAAACAGCCCCACCCTGGGCTGAAGCAAGATGAACTGTGCTATATACAAACCCAGTCCTCTAAGAAATGCCTTGTTTCTGAGGGGTTTGCAGAAACCCTCTACCTGTTTGGGAATGATGAAAGCAAGGCAGCTATTAACCAGCTGAAAAGAGAGATGGAAGCAGGAGGCATCTCTGTTTTGACAGTGGCATCTTTCTCATGCTTTCAACAAATGCAAGGCTTTTCTCTAAAATTGTTTTAAGACCGATATTCATGAAACTGCATTTCTAGTGCAAGCTACACTGGAAAAGTTAGAGAAACTTTTTTGGCAGCAGTTCATCTTCCTTAGCCGAGTGTACTTGCCCGATCTGCGTCCCTTTTAAATTCTAATTACTTCCTCAGGCATCACAAACACTTTGGTCTTGTCGCTTCTCCTTTTGAAGTTTGCTTCTCATAATGCAGCCTTTTTTGAAGTGCTCCTGCTGTCTCCAAAACACTCCCCTGCTTCAAAATCACTTAATTCCTTTGCAATTACAAAGAACGTCTCTCCTGTTTCTGACGGCTGACTCATGCAAGAAAAGGTAATGTGCCTTGTGTCAGCCAGGAGAGCAAGTTCCTGCAGCCTCCTAAAACAGGGCAGCCAATTTGATGGCAGAGGTCTAAATGCGGTGAGGTGTGTTAAGAGGAAAAACACGTATTGGTGAAGCAGGAGCCTGAGCATCCATCAGTGCTGGGTGTGTATCTTTGCCAAGGCCTTGGCGATCAGCCCCATTGCTGAAGTTTTGTGCTTTGACCTAAAAGGCTGGCTGTGATGAAGGGTGGATGTTGAAGAAAGTGAACTTCTCAAGTGTTTAACTGCACAGTAGCCTTTCCCAGGCTTGCAGGACCAATTTATCAAGTGTTGCAGGAGTTGACTCTGCAGTTTGACAGAGCAAAGGGGTAGAGCTTGTGAGCATGGTGCTGTTTCAAGACCAGTTTCCAAGACCTGAGCATGGTCTCTGCATGGTGCCTGCTCAGGGTGAGAGTGGGATGCTGCAGCATAAGCTGCTTAGGTGTATAGGATGCCTTGACCGACCTTTTTCCCAGTCCCTCCTTTATCCTCCACTGCATCTGCCTGCCCTAGCTAGTGGCAGGCTCACTGAGGTGGCTTGGCTTGCATCAGGGATTTCACTTGTCTTCTGCTGCTTTCTACTAACATGAAACACTCATCCTCAAATGTCCTTTAGAGATGATACCCTTAGACAGGCATACAGAGGATGTGGGTAAAACATGATGGAGCATTGCCTCTGAAGAATTCTGGATGAGGATGGATAACTGCAGGTGGGGAAATCGCTATGTATTGTTTTGTTTCTGGAAGGCTCCTATAGATCCAGTTTCTCTTGCACATCTCTAAAATGGTTTCCTGCCCTTTCCTTGCCCTCCAAGAGGAGGGATTTGCAGAAGCATCAGTTGGCATGTCCCACCTGGAGATTTCAGTCAGATGTTATTAAAAAAGGAGAGGAAATTTAACTGTGTGATTCTTGAATGCCATGGAGGAGCTGGGGAGTTTGGCTTGAGCAGCCCTGAAGAGCTGGGCAGCTCTTATGCCTGCAACCTGTTGAGCACTTTATTCAGGTGGCTCTAATAGATGTCCCTGCTGAAGGCTGAGATGGAGCTTATGGCTTCTCCCTACCCATCCATCTGGCTATCAGGCCAAGCACTTTTTCCCCTTGGGTAGTTTTTCACACAAGGAGGCAGCAAACTCCCATTGGTGCCAGTGTGAGAGAAATTACTGCCCTGGTGTGACTGACTGACATTGGTTTGGGGCACACAAAAGATTGTTTCTTTTAAACCAAACTCAAGTGATAGAGGACAATAAGTAGAAGCTTTTCAGTGGATCAGAAAGACTCATAGTGGTTAGATCCTAGTTGCTGTTTGACGTGCGGTTCTTTGGGTGGAAGAGCCCATGCTCTTTCCCATCTGTGGTAACATAAATGGATGGAGCAGCCTCCAGAGAAGAGGAATTCAAGTCACTTCAATTAGGGGAGGGATCTCAACCCAAATCAGAGGTAAGTGCGAGAAGGCAACTGCCTTACCTTTGGGGATCCAGCCTTTTCCTACCACCTCCTTATATCTTTATCCCTCCTCCCCATCCTTGAAACAACTGGGAGAAATCAAAATTACTTTTATCTCAACAAATTAACATTTTTGTTTTCAGTGAATTCTGCAACAAAATATGCCTAGCCCTATAGATAGGGAGTGTTTTCCTAATTATTTATCTTTCCTTCACCTGCTTTCCTTGTCTGCTTCATAGAAAGCCAGGGCAAGAAGATAGCAATAAAACAAATGAAACTGCAACAAACCACAACAGAAATAATCCTCATGTATTTTCCTAACCCGAGAAGATTGAGAGGCTGTTGTGGCTTTGTGCTCCCTGGCTGCCTTGGCTTTGCCTTGGGGGCTGGAGCTTATGAGCAGAAGGAGAGACAACAGGTTGAGTAGATGTTTGCAGTGGCAGCCTGATTCCTCATTGAGCAATATCCAAGGTAAGCAAAGCAACATCTCTGCTCTCTCTTCTTCTCTGGGCTGCTGGCAAGTTGGATGGCCAGAAGTCTTCAGTTCCTTCTTTGCAAACTGGAAGGCTTGGCTGTAGCTGCCTTTTTCCTTGCTAGCTAGCCAGCAGTTGTGAGGATGTGCACCCCTTTATGCCTATGAGCACAATAAAACTTGCAAGATGCTAATCATGTCCTCAACTGAATTGCTTCTAGTGCTGGAGGCAGAGCAGTGGACTGGCAGTGAGTAAATAGAGAGTTCCTTCAAGTTATAACTTTCATTAAAAGCTATTAATTTATTAGTGCCAACACTTTATTATGTTTACCTTTTGTATGGAAAACATGGCAATGCGGTTTTGAGTGAGGACAGCATGGACTGCCCTAACCGCAGGGATCCATGCATGAGCCATTGCTACCCAAATAAACTAAGTGGGAAGGGATCCTCTGTTACTGAGGATGGCATAAGTGTTCATTAGTATGTAATGCTGAGAAAAGAGAAATGCCAGGCTGGGTAAATTACAGCCAAACAAGGATGCCTCCAAAGTCTGTTAAAAAGGAGATGAAAGAGTCAAATATGAATTTAGAAAAGCTCCAAGGAAGCTGAATTTGCTGGAAGGGCTTGAGCTCATTCATCAGCAGTTTCTTGTCACAGATTTTCTGCTGAAATGGTAAATGAAAATAATGATCTAACTCTTAAATCTGTGATAGGATTAGTGATACCTTTGGCATATTTATGTAATGGGTTTCAGAGATTTAATTCAGAGGATTGTTCCCAGCCTGGATAGCTGGCTCTCGTTCATGTAAACAAAGTGCAAGGCAGACAAAGTAAGACAATCTTTTATCCGTTAAATGGTTGTTTTGCTGGTTTGAGAGCTGTCTTTCATTTCCCATGCCTCACAGTCGGGATAGTAAGGGAGAAGTCTTCCTATTCACATGGAAAAAAAGAAACACCAGTCTTTGTCCCAGTCCTCGGCTGCCTCAGCCCCCCTGGGCTCCTGCGGGGCCCTGCTGGGAAAGGAGGCAAAGGTGCCATGTGGTTGTTTTGTCCTGATCCTTCTCTTTCCCACCTGAAAATCTCTGAGTTTGAGCTGCTGGTGCTTGGTGATGAGACACAAGCCCAGGGTGCAGGGGGTGGCTTCTCCTGTGACCTTGATGGTAAAACAAGGTTTGTTTCTCAGCCTTGGCAGCTCTTTCTGTGCCTGCCTCTACCATACCTTGTAAGAGACTTCCTCATGCAGCTGTGGGCAGTGGGACAGATCTATCACTATCAAACCAAAAGCCATCCATTAGGTAGGCCACTGCAGAAGCTGCTTATCTCAGTAGGTAAATGTCCATGGCTTCTCTGATCCATGCTCCTTGAGTGATTATCACACTGAGTGGGGCCTGGATCTGTAGGGAGACCAAGAGAAGTTCACATTTTATCTCCTCATGCAGTGGTGTGAAGTTCCAGTAGTCTCCATGGTCCCAGCATCCTGACCCTTTATCTTCACTGGTTTACATATTGCTTCATCACTTATCCCAGTGTGCTCCTGGCTTAGAAGCATTGTATCACCATTTTTCCTCCAACTACTGTCTTAGAAGGACATGCTAATTTCACATGGTGAATGGGACCTATGTTAGAAGTGTAATGTGCATGCAGCCATTGCATGAATTGGGTGACTTGGGAGAAACCCTTTTTTGAGGCTCTTACCTATGAGTGACACTTGTTTCCCTAAGGCAACCAGTAAGTATCGGGTTTTGTTATTATTGGACAAAAAGGTTCTACTAAGAAAACATATTTGGGAGTTTCTTGGACAAGGTGGATTAATAACACATGACATACCTAACCAAAAACTTGAATGGCATTTGAAAACCTGTTGAGTGATGGAAGTGATGATTGTGCTGTGAAGCAGGGCAGAGCCTCTGTTTCACTGGAGCATCACTGCAGCATTAGGACAACATTAGTGTTTCCTCACAGGGCACATGTGTCTTGAAACAGCTCATGTGGTGCCCAGCTGCTTGGCAGTGCGTAACAAACAGGGGAGCTGCTTGCTCCTGGGGGGCTGCTCGTCCACCCTGCCTTCAATGAAACATCAAATTGGAGGTGTGGGAGAGGAATAAAGGTGGCATCTCTTAAATGTAAGAGTGAGGACATCCAGCACTGTCCTCAGGTCACCTTCTGGCATCTCCATGCGTGTGGGAGGGTGGGTGGGAGCTTATGGCCTCCCGTGGAGGCAGATGTTGGAGCACTGCTGGGAGATACTCACTGAGTACCAGTGACTCATGGCAGGAGTGGGTTTGTGATTTGACCTCTGGAATAGTCACTCCTAAACCTTTCCTTTCCACGCCTCTTAACCCTGACCTGAAGCTTGGTAAATGTTGGTTTGCTTTGAATCTTGTTGTTAGGAAGCGGATTGGGTGTTTGTCACTGGTGATGTCTGTAGGTTGGGGAATTTAGGGGGAGTGGTGGTTGGGGATTTTTGTTCTTATTTTTTGAGTGTATTTATCTACTGATGACTGCCAATTTCCAGAAAAAAATACTCTGGTTTGCACATTGCTGCATCAATTGTGCTCAGCACCTCAGCTGCATATGCTCCTCACATGCACCTCATGTGCTCCCTCCTGGCATTTAGGCTCCCAGGTCACCCTGAAGAGGATGGATGAGGACAGTGTGCAATGTTTGGGCAAGGAATTGAGCAAGATTATTAAGGAAGAAATCTAGCAGTCAATAACAATGTTTCTGTAGGCTCTGCCAGCCTGCCCTCATATACTTCAGGATACTTTAAAACCTGGTTTTCCCCTGAACTAGTGCAATAGCCTTGAGTAGTCATTCTGCTTTTCAGCTGTAGGAATGGAGGCCCAGCCCTGGCTGTAGTGGGTGGCATGGCTAGATGAGCCCTTGCTGCAGAGCAAACAGCAAGGAAAAGACTGGGGACTCCAGGGCTGTGTGTCTGGCTTTCTGACCCCAGAGCTCTTGCTTTTGCTTTCTCAAACATAACTGCTTTCCCCTTCTGTTATGTTTCTATTGTTCATTGGAGAATGATGCCATTAAATCAACAGAGAATGGTGGGAAAATGCTTTGATATGAGGCCTTCAGAGGGTGTGTGCATGTGTATGTGAGTGTGCATGTCTTCTCTCGAAAGCAACACAACCCTCTGTGTATCTGGCAGCTTCCTTTAATTTGTCTTGCCTGCAAGAGAGAAATCCATCTCCAGACGTTTTTGGCAGTTAACCTCCCTTATTTGTATTGAAGTGGTACAAACTGTGGCGTGTTGTTCAAAAGCTGTCGTTCACAGTCATTGTGATAGTTAATCTCATCAGGACCTTGCATTTTCCTTGTTGCTGTTTTGGGAATGTGGTATCCCAGGCTTCCTTTTTCCATGCGAAAAAGGGGCTCTTGTGGTGGCTGGCTCTGGTAGGCGTTAGGGCAGCCGTGTGCCCTCTATTCTGTAATGCAAAGAGGGATGGAAATGTGCTTTCCTCTAGACGTAGCCATGTAGAATGATGACCAAGGATGATACAAAGTCTAGCACAGGGGTTTTACTACAACCATGCTCCTTAACCCAGAGGCCTTGGCAAAGACCTGAGCTGAGGTGCAGGAGCACATGTGGCCACTTTCATGGAGCAAAGGCCTCATTAAAACAGAGGAGAACAAGACTGGGCTGAGCAGGCGGCTGTGGGATGCTGGGTTCCAGCAGTAGAGCCCCGTGTGTTTGTCATGTAGTTGAGGTTTTTGCGTGTTTCTTTTCCTTGAAAACAGCTGTTCTACTTGATCAGACGCCTCTTGAGTAGCCCCTTCCTGGATATTGCTGTGCATTACATGAGATAGCAAACAACGGATGTACTTTAAGTTGCAGGTCAGTTGGTCACCACCCCCTGCAGCAAAGTCAACCACATGGAGTGATGGAGAGGAGAGCAAGACTTCGCAAGACAGCAAGAAACCAAAACCAGCCACCACTCTTACTGAAAACCGAAAGAGTAAGGGGGGAAATAAGCAGAAAGGACCATGGGGAGAGAAGGGAGTCAGTCTTTAGAGGAAATCATGTGTGTGTCACAACACTGTGGGATTCAGCAGGGGCTTGGCAGCAAATGTGCTTTCTGAGTTGTACAATTTAAGATTGTTTTCCTCCCTGCTGAGAATGGATGCCAACAGGCCCTGCTTGGGGACATTCACCTTAGAAAGAGTACCCTCTTTAACAGCCTGCCCTGCCTTAGTCCACAGTTTTCTAGTTGACAGCTATCCTGATTTGAGTCAGTCCTTACTTACTGTCTTGGCTACTGAGCTGATGTTTCTTTAGTTGCTTCCCTGATGTTTTCCTAGCTGGTTTCTGTCCCAGCTGATGTGTGACCTGGTTCTCCAACACACTGAAGATGCAGCACTTCCAGGGTGACATTCTGATCAACCCCAGGTCTCAGCATGGTTTTCCATGGTACTTTGTGATGAGTCCCCATTTGCTGATGGTACATCCATCACTAACCACCTAAGCACAGACCTGCAGCCCGTAGCCTAGTAAAGCTTTGGGGATCTTCTGATTTGATGGGCAGTCTGCTAACATGGCATGGCACAAAGAGGTGTCCAACAGTTTTTTGGCAGTGTGAGATCTCCAGTGACTCACCAGTTGCTCTGTCATGGGAAAACTGAGACCCTTTGCAAAGAAAAACATCACTGTGTTACCCCTGAAGTTTCATGTCTATGCTCTCTATTGCATATAATAAAGCAACATGGCACTAAAATACAAGATAGCTCAGTAAAAACTCAGTGATTTTCATGTTTTGCTTCTCTTCTATCTCTTTTTTTTCCTCTCAGTTTTTCTTGGATGCGGTTTCCCACCTTCCAGGAGGGAAGAGAAGCCTGTTGTTTGCTCAGCTAACTGGAGAAAAAGCTTTGTGTGCACTTTCTGCTGCCGTTCCGTTAAAGTTCAGAGTTCCTAGGTTAGAGCTGCTGCTTCTCAATACGGGTCTTGTTCGAGCTTCCAGAGCAGCCCACGCAGAGCTGCTTGGGTTCATCTGCACAGTTCACAGCCCACAACCAGCGAGACACATTGTTTGTCTCTCTCCTTCCATGATTCATGCTTTGCAACAAAGAGGAGCCTAATGCTCCCAACATGGGTGTGAAGCCAGGCGATGCTGGGCTGTAAGTGCATCAATAGAAGCAGTCTGGGTGGGTTTTTTCTTTTCTTTCTTCATTTTGAGCACTCATTATGCCTGAAAATCCTGAAAATCAGACTGCTTTGTGACAGTGGTCATAACTGTCTGGCACTGGTCTGGTTTAATAGGAGAACTATGATAGGAGTTCTCCAAGTTTACAGTTTTCTTATTGTGAGGGCTTTTATCTTGTCTCAGGCTGGTGAATTTTGCCTTTTATCTTGTTTAATCCAGCAGTGATTCCCCAACGAGAAGTTCACTGTTTACCAGAAACTTGGTGGGGGTTTTAATTTCTTTCTTTGATAAACACAGCACTTCTCATTTTGCTGTGGGGCGATTTCTTCTGTCTGCAAGTATTTATAGACTTAGTTAATTTTCAGTGGAAAAAGTGGAGCACTTTCAGCTGGACAGCAATGGGCTGGGGATTTTCTTCCTTTACCCACGAAAAGCTACAAGGAAGGCTGCCCAGTCATTGCAGGTGCAAGTGTGGGAAGTAAAGCCTGGTTTCTGATTGTCAAAACCAAGCTGGTAAACTTTGCTCTGCACTTGTGTGCTTTCTTCTGCTCATCACCCTGGGTGAATGCTGGTGGGGCTTCAGGGTGATGCTTTTCAGAGGAGCAGCCTTCTGGGGTTCAACAGAGGCGCTGCTTATTCCTGGTGCTGTATTGGACAAGCTGTTCACCATGTCCTTTCTTGCATTGCATTGCCCATGTGTGCTGAAGCCAGCAGCATCCAGAGCAGGGCAGAGGAGCCATAACCACTGCAGAAGGGAAAAAGCATTGCTTTACCCTTTGCTTCACCGCTCCTCTTCAACACCCTGAAGCTGGCAATGATGAGGAGGGCCTGGTTTGCATGAGAAAGGATCCACTCTGCTGGTTTGGAAGGTGGCCCCGTGTAGGGATCATCCAGCTGCTACAGCTGTCACCATCCACACATCTGCCTTTCCTCACAGCTGGGGAGAATGGCCTTCTCTAGCTGTCATCATGGGTGACTTTTCCCACTTGCAAAGGCCAACTGTTACTGTATGACTCCAAATGAGCCAAGGAGGCCTGGGCTGGGTCCTCCTGCTCTGCTGACAGCACCCGCTATTCAGCAGCCTGAATGCTGTCTCTGTGCCCGCCTGTCCTCTCTGCACGCTCTTCAGCTGCCTTATTGATTTTATGCAGCAAAGGGGAAAGGAAACCAGGGCAAGAAAGGAACTGCTTTCTGCCAAAGAAGCTTCTAGGGAATCCTTGTGCTGGCAGCTGGGGCTGGCCAGCGGGAAACGGGGGCTGAAAGGGATGCCATGGGATGTACTGCACCAAGGAGCAGTCAGGGATATGCAGGTACCTCGGTGCCCTTCAGGAGCCTCTCTGCTCCTGCAGCCTGATGCATGCATGAATCACGACGCTGGCATCAGTTCCACTGTCTCTGGATTTCCCAAGGGTTTTGAAGCAAAAGTCTTGGCATGCCACAGGCTGCAGGTATTTGCTGGGCACCTGGATCTGTGCTGATTGCCAACAGCTTAGCCCAGCCCCTTCCATAAGGGGTGAAGTCAAAAGTACCAACCCCAGATCCTGCTTTCGACAGGAGTGTGGGAAGTGTCCCATCACTTCAGGATCCAAGGAAGGGTGGTTTGGGAGTGAGATCTGCAGGCTGGGGCACAGGAAAGCTGCACTTCATTCCTGATCTGCTGGAGAATACACCCATATCCTTGGACAAATCGCTCAATCTCTCTATGCCTTAGTTTCCTGTTAGCAAATGATACTCCTTATCTTTCACCTCTCAGTAGAGGAAGGAGTTTGTCGCTCAGTGTGGATCTTATTACAGTTCCTTGTCTGGTGGCTGGGGCCCCTCCACCTTGGTAGAATAAATAATTGAATTTAGATTAAATGATCTAATATAATCCTGCCCAGTGGTTACTAAAACACTTGAATGGAAGTTCATTCGGAGCCTCTCTTTCCATTTCCTCATAAGGCCAAGGCATGAAGTAATTAGATGTAGACATAGGTTGTTATTGTAGCACA
>JAVHNF010062044.1:2433-24551 GCA_034783455.1 Micropsitta finschii
CTCTCTTAAAAAGTTCTCTGAGCTTATCCCATTCAAATGCCATAACAGAATGTAAAACTTAGATCAAGCACAACTGTTTGGAGAAAAAGAAAGGGCGAAACCACCATGTTTTGGCACCAATATGTACATAATGTTTGTAAATAACCCTTTCTTCAAATATTTAACAATAATTTAACACTCATAACCATGTTAGCTGTGACTTTTCCTAGCAATAAAGTGTGTTTGAATATCTAGATTCTGAGAGCTTCTATTTTTATAGTATAAAACTATACCAAAGCATTTCTAAGGAAAACAAAACCAAAACCCAAAACCCCCCAAAAACCCGAAAGAAACCAACCAAAAACCAAACACACAATTTCACAAATACAATGTTATAAAATTCTGCAATACCTGTTGACCCTGGATCTTCATTAATAAATGAAACATGTGTTTTCCACTCGGTCCATTTCACTTCATTTATCCTGTTTATATTGTATATAAGTTGTGTTATTAGCATGCATTATCACCCAGCTACATAGATGCACTTCTCCTTCATTTATTTATTCTTGGGATTGTTGTTCTTGACCATCAACACTGGCTTTGCTAGTACTAAAAGGCTGAATGACTTTTGCAGTGCTATGTACTATATAAAGATGAGAATACTACTAAGACTGCTTTGTAGTTTCACACATTATAAACACAGTCTTGAAACTCACCTTAAATATTTAAGTATTTTTCATAAACCAGCATAGTAATACATTCTTTAATATGGTAATCATCAGTTAGCAATCAATTTAGTCACTTTGAAGTGAACATTCAGATAGATGACAGCGACATTTACTGCAAGCAGACTTGATACTTGTACATTAAAAAGATAGGAGGTTGAAAATCTGTTTTCTTAACCAAAAATTGTCCACATAAAACAGCCCCACAATCCAGAACCCTTTCCCTTTGTTAAAACAATCAGTCACAAATGAAAAAAGGAACAACAAATTGGCTTTTTGTACACCTGGAGTAAATTGGTAGAGATGTAGAAGTATTTTAAAGAGGCTTTTGAGGAGAAATAACCTTTAAGAAACATACAGAGCAGAACTGATACCACAGCATTCTAGCTTTGCTTTACCTTAAACACACCCTGGTGTCATTTTCAGCCACTTTACACCGTTCTCCCAGTTGGAATTTTTTCCTCAAACGTTTTGGTAAGAATTTTTCAAATTCCAAAATAGTTCTGGCTCTCTATTAACAATAAATATTAATGAGTATGGTTAACCATATTCAGAATTGACTGATCTCATAGCATAGATAGTTTTCAGACTCCGTGTTTCATTATACCATTTCATTCCACCATCCAACACCAATTCCAGCACCAAATAGTATGGAATGCCACTTACTGTTTGGCATGTGCTAACAGGCAATCCACAGTTAGGTCCACTGCAGAAGGCATACTCAGAGAAGAATCAAGAAATCTCACTCTAAACTTGGAGTTTAGGGTTTAATGCCAACACACCCTCATGCAACACCCTGCCACAGGAATATATACAACCTGTAGTGGATGCTGCCCACCACAAAGCAACTCCAGTCCTCATTATGACTGTTACTGATGACAGCCTAGGACTCACAGATGTCTAACCTTGATAAGAGACCAGGCTGGGATAAGGTATGAGGAATTGGAATGAACTCATGCATTGCTCAGACTCAAGGGCCGGAAGAGCAGAGCATGCTGTGTTACAGATCTCTGGGCAGATAATGGAACATACCTTCCTAGTGACGTATCAAGGGGAATGAAAGACATAAAGCTATGCGAGTGCATGAGGTTGAAAATCTGAGCCATAAGATTATCTTTAAGATAGTTAATTCTGAAGTTATTATGATACCCTGATTATTTCCATTATTTGTACACATATGCAGATGGGATTATCAGTGTTAATACTTCACCCATTCTGAGAGTTAGAATAGGTACAGCTCAAAAGATTTTAGCCCATAAATCCATACTTTCCTAAGCAAGCTAATTCACAAACCTGAAGTTTCCAGATGTGCTCACTCTCTTTAGAAATATCTTCCACTGTTTCTCCCATTAATGCAATCAGCATGTTCAAGAGAAGAACAAAAGTCAACACAACATAAGTTATAAGGAGCAGAAGAAATAGTACAGGATACTTTGAATTTTGCTGGATCTCCAGATCACCCAGTCCTAGGGTAAGCTTAAAAAGATCCATCAGAACAGGTCCCAGACTGCTGTTGGAACGGCATTCATTGCCATCTTGGCAAGTTTCAATCAATGCAGCAAGAGCTGAGAAGAAAGCAGGAAAAGATTTTAATCACAATAATGTTTTATGTATACATGGCATTTTATCCTAAAGAATTCAAAATGTACTGCATAATAAAGAGCTAGAGCTGCCCAGCAACATACACAGTAGCAGCTAGAAGACAAATTACCAGGAAGCAGAAAGAGCCCACATACAAATGAAATTGCAGGCAATTGAGAAAGAGCCAAATTACTTATCTGTTCAGATAGTTTCTAGATAGTTTAAATCTCTAAAGCTGGCTTTTTAATATCCAGAAGAAACCCCAACATGAGCTCTCATCATGACAATAGGGTTCTTATTCATAATAATGCTAAAATTTTTACTCACACAGAGCATCAGTGCTTTTCTCCAGTAATATTTACCTACGCCAAATCCCAGCAAAAACACGATATAGACAACTAAAAATTTTATCACATCATGCAGGATGACCTAAAAAATAAATTAAATATTGATCAGAAATGAAAACTGAGTACTAGTTTTATGCTTATTAATTCTGCAGGGATACCGGTGTCACACACAATAAGGCATCAGATTGCTTTCAACTAAGCAAAGCAGTTCTAGCCTCAGTTTGAAACTCAGAAAAGATTTAGGTCTGATTCTTTTTATCTCATGACTGAGCCAGATGTGTTGTCCATGGGTGACTAATTCTGTACAATGTTGGCATTACAGCATATGATGCTATTAAATAGAACTGCATTAGCTGAAAAAAACCACAAGTGACATGTATTTAATGTAATAAAACATTAATTTTAAGATATAAATTAGTTTCTGCCATTGAAGTTATAGAGGGTACTCTGCTGAAATAATGTGTATAAACTGAAAATAAGACATTTCAATATGAACTAAAAAATACATCTAAATTGCCAAATAGGCTGCATTGGGATTGTATCATACCAAGTAAGGATTGTAACAAGATAGGTAGAATAAAACAAACTTGCCTTTTGAATCATAACACTGTAAATGCCCATGGACTGGAAACCCCTGGTGAAATAGAGCATATTAGCCCATCCCAGGGCCATTGCCAAAACAAGACACACGAGGTGTTCTTTGTAGGAAAACAAGTACAAAAAGACAGAGAAGATCACAAGCAAAGCTTGTATAAAACTGTTAAAAAACAAACACATGTATGTAAAAGGGAAATTACTAGCACAAAACCAATAACACAATGGAAAAATATGAAAACAAGACTTCTCTCCTTATGCTTAATTTCTAGTTTCATCCTGCATTCTATTCTCTCCTATCAACATTACCATTATATTTTAACAGCACAGTAAGATGAGTGCAGGTAGTATATTAACAGGATTACATTTATTAAAGATTGCTTTTAAGTGAAATATTCTCCCCAAAATAGCTGTTCAGTGCAGATTTTGCTGACAGGGACATTAAGAATTCTTGATAGTATTTTTGAAGCCATTTAATTCAACCTTTAGATTAACAAATTGTTAGAATCATTACAGATTTTCTGTGAACAAGGAAGACACTTGTAGGTGTGATGTGCTGTGACAGGATATAGCCCAGACTTTCAGCAGCACAAGATGGGTATCAGTGTAGTTGGAGGAAGAGGAAGAAAGGTAGAGTTAAGCCACCCCTTTTTATTGATCATACAATCACATGCTAGAAATGAGATGGAATCATCTGTGCTTTATCTAGGCCCAGCTGATGGGATACTCCTATCAGTCAGATGAACCAGATTTATGTTATTTTCCCTTCCTGAAGGAGTCAAAAGGAGTGTGAAATGATATCTGGTTCGTTAACCAGGTTTTTTAAACATATTTCTGTATATACAGCTCTAAAGAGATACAGGAGAAGCTAAAAGTACTATTCTTTGGGAAAAAATCCAGTCCATACACATCAGCCCCTAGTACTGTTACTGACACATGCAACCATTAGTGTGTACTTCAGAAAAGCTGCTGGTAAGAGTACGCACATCTCTCTAAAAACTAATAACCGAGAGAAAAAGTCAGCATCTGCTACTTTCTCTGCAACCAAGAGACAGGTAAGCATTTTATAGATAGTATAAAATATGTGTATGACAAACTTACAACGCAAAGTGGAACCACGCATCAGAGAGAATTGACTGTAGGTCTGAAGGCCTAAGCAGAAAGATGGCTACACTCTACGTAGACAGATATATAAAATACAGAAGCAGCAGTAAGAGAAAGCAGGCCTCAAAATTGAGTTTTCAAAATAGTTTAAGTTAGTGTTCTGAAAAAATTAGTCTACTGATAAAGACATTCAATCTTCCCAAATTAAAAATCTTTTTATGGGTCTGTATCTTCAAAGTTTACATTTCTGTCATCTCTGGCATAATTTAGCTGGTAGTTACTGGGTTTAATTACTTATAGTATATGTCAAAAATTGTATTCTGTTTTTTTTTTCCTCATTACAAGTTCTAACTCACCAGCGTCCTTAAAGCCAGTAATTTGACAACATCAATGCTACACAAATATCAGATCTCTGTTTTGAGAGCTTGAAAGGAAAAACCCCTCATATTTGTTTCACAGAGAAACACAGTTATTCAAATATATAACCAGGGTCATTCTGTGTAAGCAATATATTGCGCCAGAGAATTAAATTACATATAAGGATATTCCAAGCCTATTGCCAATATCATCAGCAGCATAGCATATTCATAAGCCTAGGGAAGTCCTTTACCTATTTTGCTATAATTCTTACCTCTTTTATGGCTAAAAATATTGCTCCTAACATAACCATCACCTGTCCTGATAACTGCAGCCATCCAACACCACGTGTTAAAGCTAGTGGATAAGGTGGAGCCTGCAGGAGAAATCCAAAATTAATGACTGAGTTCTGAACCTGAAAGGTAAAAGGCAAAGTAACAGGAAGCCTCACGTATGTAGCTCTCTGGATACGCAATTATCTTCCCTTTAAGTGAGATTTTTCTCCATAATGGATTTACAGAAACAGTCTCCTAACGTGTTATCTGAAATAGCAGAAGTTTCTTTTTTAAAAGAAAAAAAAAAAATACCCTTTCCACACTTTTAGAAACTTAACTACCTGTCTTTGTATTATGCATTTGTATTTCGGTTCACTTTCACCTGAAAATGCGATTATCTCCTCTGTTCTGATCTTCTTCCTTCCTGATATGAACCTGATCTCACTACAGCCAGATATTTGGATATCTGCTTTTGGTTTATTTAGCATTTTAAATATAATTCAGGAAATACCACTGTATTTTAAAATCAGTAAAATTTGGCGAGGTTAAGTAGCTGTCAATACTAGCTACTCACTTCATTTTCATTAGGCCTGTGGTAGGAAACCAATGTTAAAGTTACATTGTATAGGAAATAAAACCAGCATGATATAAAGAACATGTGCCGTGCAAACTTCTTCCATTTCATTCGCAGGAGTGAATTCAGAGGCTCCAAAGTCAGCATTTCATGACGGTTCTGTAGGGGAAAAAAAAACCAACCAACCAGTTAAGATTTAACTTGCTGCCTGTAAGGAAACTGAGATGATTTCAGTCATGTATTTTGTGTATTCCAAAATACACAAATCTGTCCTTGCAGATCTAGAAACACATCTATGCACAAAGATACATGTCAGACTCTATCTTGACAAGATACAGTGGGACAACTCCAACACATGCTGGGATAGCCTGTCCCACTCTGGAAAATGATTGACCTAAAACTGTAATGTGAACTTCTGGTCTTGCTTCCTATGGAAGTTTTAGGGCAGTATTTGAACTTAGCAATTGTAAAATTCTGGCTTTGAAAACCTAACATTCCTATATGCCTAAAATACATACCTGCTGGGTAACATTTATAACTTTAGACAGAGTATTTTCATAAAGTATTTGTTTGCTTGCCCTGTTCTCATGCAGTATCTTAGGCAGCTGCTAGCAGCCACACCATGACAAGAAGACACTAACTTTGGTCTGACCAGCTGGGCCATATTTATGTTCCTATGCAAAGCAAATTAATACTTCAAATGGAGAAACTCCCCAAACACGTTTCAGGAGCTGAAAGCATATTTGCTTACAGCTGACAATCTACGGAGGTGTAAAATTCATCTTTCTTCCAATATAAAAACTGAGAACCAATAATTACTGTTTAAGTAATTCAGTCAAATGTACAGGCTAAGACATCTGAAATGAGCACACTGTTAGAAAGTAGAAAGACAGTTTAGAAATAGGTAACTTACACCAATATTTGTATTATAGACTATAATTTCCAATACTGAATTGTCTGCAGTGGTATCTAGTTCTGTCAGATCATAAAGAGAAGATTGAACAGGACCATAAGCCCAGTCTGTGAATTTTCTTGACAGGCTCCTGTTAGGCTTATCTCTTATCTCTCTGCTCAGGATGTATTTCAGAATCTAAAACATTAACAGAATCATTTGTAAGCAGATGTGTTCTTCACAGGAAAGGAGAAAGCACACACACATACTTGCCAAAACCCCCACCTTTCAACAAGCACATTTCCTAGAGCAGGGCAATTCAATGTATTTCTAATTCAGTTATTCGGCAAGTGGTGTTACAGATGACAGACCTCTAGGAAATTAATACAGTATTTTTAATGCCTCCAGATTTTCTGTCAGAAAATCATTTTCACATTTTCCATATGTTCACATTTATATCTTCCTTTAACTTAATTACTTTTGAAATCATCCCATTGTCAATTTGTTACCACAATACAGTTGATCTACAAGAGCCTAATTCTACAGCAGCCTAACAGCTGTTCTAGTGAGTTTTCTGAAATTATTCAAAATTATTCAAAGACTATATAAGTGTAGTGCTGTATAAGAAGTCCAGAATTTGAGTTTCTGGACAACAGGAGGATTTTCAAGACTCTCTTTATACAGCATATGCATTTTGTACAGAGAGGGGTTGTTAGAGGGAAACCTTGAAGAGTAGAAGCAAGATTGCAATAGAAGGATTTGCTTGTATTTTGAACAAAATTAGCTCTCCAAATACTACAGATACATCATACAGCATAAACAGCATAGAAAACTACATGTAAAAGCACGAGCATCTGAGTATAGTCTTGACTCTTTTCTCATACTTTATTTCTCTTAGATGCAACTGAAATAATACCCACCTCTAATTTCCCAGTTTTTGCAGCTAATTGAAGTGGTGTCAAACCCTCCTTATTCCTTGTTGTTTCCAAATTTCTGGCTTTACTTTTCAACAAAATCATATCATACATTCTGATTACAAAGTCATTCTGGGTTTTAAAGTCCTCTGCCACAGTAACTAATGCATGGAGGATATTGTTTCCTCTGGAATCCTGAGAAGTAATATTAGTCCTGGTATTGTCCATTAGCAGTTGAATTATGTCTGGTTGATTGGTACATGCAGCTAATGCCAATGCAGTTTCACCTACAAAATTATAAAATGCAAGATGTGTTCATATTTTATTTCAGGCATTCAAATCATATTATGAAAGAGTGACTGTGTTAAGCATCTTAATACATGCAAGTACATTTACATATTGATTGTACTGAATTTAGTTCTTGTTTTAGAAAAGCTTAAACTGCATGGAACATTATTTGGATATAATCTTCAGAATCAAAGGTATCACGTTTTATTTGCCATTCAGCAGTTGGAATTTTTTGGTGTTTTACAAATATTTCTGAGTGCTTATAATACACCACACTCTGGCAAGTTTACAAAAGGTGCTATGTCACTTTTATACCTTGGGATGCAAGCTCCCTAATCTAGATTTAGCTACAGTAATGATTCACACTTGCCTGTGGTTCCACACTGTCTTAATTGTTGGGGTATTCTTTCCTAACTTTTCCAGAGGTATCTCTTTTCCACTTACCAAAATAAAAGCCTTCATGTTTATGTTTGGGATTAAAGAAAATACCCTGGGCATGAGCATTGACGTCAGCTCCTTTTTCTATTAGGCTCTGAGTTATTTCATATTGTCGTCTTTCAATGGCAATATTTAGAGCTGTCTGGCCTGAAACAACAAACATAGGTATTTAGCATTGAATCTCTTAAGCACATTATCAAACGTTAGTGATGTTTCACAATGGGTATCACCAGTGATAATGAATAAAAGCTGTTTTAGGAATTTAAACCATCATTAGAATGCTTGAAGAAAACTATGGATGGTATATTTAACCATATACCTGAAACTGGTACCAGATGGCAATACCTTTATATGCCTCTTCTGTGTATGATGCATTGATAAATCTCTCCAAAATACCATTTTCTTCTGCAAAGGATAGTAGCATATTCACTATCTCATTTGTGTTTTGGTTGATGTTCAGCAGAGCTTTCATCAGACAAGTTTTGCCAGTATCTGAAGCTGTGAATTTTTTCATCAGATAATCTACAAGAGTGAATTTTGAGATCATTTAAAGCAGATGGAAAATAATCCTGATCTCATGTTTATTAGGGGTGAGACCTGAACGATATGTATGAACATAAATTATCTGCCAAACAATTACTCAATCTTACTCACTTTGTATTCAAGCTACGTATACTTGGTGAGATGATGCCGTCTAAGATGTGATACTAATTAATAAGGTAGCCAATGCACTTGGATTTTCTTTCAGACATCCCACTGCTATGCTAACTTCAGACAGACCCAGAACTCTTACGTTCTTTGCCCATTCAGCCATGCTGACACATTGCAAGCCCTGTTTATAGTGCAGTCTGGATAGAGACACCAGCTTTGAGTCTCATGCTGCAAAAGACCAGCTGTGGTATGGCTGTGGGCATACAGTGCAGATAGATGGTCCATCTATCGTAAGGAGATAAATATTCTCCATTGTTGCCTCAGAGGCAGCAAACGGGTGGCTGATTGAGTATCTTAAGCTTTCATTTTGAAATAGGAAATGTGACATATGTTTTAGACTCCACACATTCCAGAAAAGCTAACAACCTTCTCCAGGTAACTCCACAGCTCACCTGGCACTGTCATATTCATACAGGCGTTTGATCGTTCCTTCAGCTCGCTGAGCAGACGCTGCAATTCTTCGATATTCCCCTCAGATACAGCCCGAAATATGTATTTTTTCAACTTCTTCCGGGCACTGGTCTGCTCAGGTCCTTGTGATCTGTTAGCACTGAATCATAAGAAATAATAATGGAATTGATGATTCAATTTATTGTGTTATATTCTCATTTCTACATAAGAGGAAAAAGAAATACGATTACTTGCCCCAGACTACATATACTTGCCCTGCTTCCATATATATCTTGGCTTGGACCTCTCAGGATGTTTCTGCAGATTGCTTATTTGTAGGTAAGTGGCTATTAAGAGGAGGTTTATAATAAAAATATACATTTGTCAAGTACTTTGTTTTGCATCTTTTCCCAGTTTATCCATTGTTCTAAAACAAAGGCTAAGAAATACTCTGCTTCTCTGATCCATCCACTCCACTGACTCACTGGCTGATGCTGCACTCCAGCGGCACCCATTCCACTCACAGCAGAAGATAGTTTTTAACTTCACATCTTCTTAAACAACTTTCCTCATCATACATTATTCTGGAATAAGAGTGATTTAGTATTTTTCCCCCAATCAGAAATATTCCTAGCTCATGCCTAACTGTATTTAGTGTTTAGGTCCTTTGTTGTCATTTAGAAAGCAGACATTACGTATGAAGAATCCTCATACTATATATGAGATTTGAGAAAAGCTGAAGTTAGAGTTCTTAATTTCAAAATTTAATTATTCAAAAATCAGAAATTCATGCACACATATGACCTTACTTACAAAGCCTGACAAACAAAACAGGTAATATCTGCTTTATCATAGGCTTAATCCTCTGAAAATGTACTAAGAAATACTTCATGTCTCCACTCACCAACAGCTGTCTACATTAGGGCTATATTCAGTCGCATCATCCTGAAGAGACTGTGGAGAATCCATATCTTCCCCATTTCCAGATGCACTATAGAAAACAGAAAAACAAGTGCCAAGTTAGGAAGGTACTGGAAGACCTGTTTTTTTTTGGCAAATAGCATGAAGAATCAGTCAATACTAGAAAGAAGAATCTACAGTAAACCTGAAATCAGTCTAATTTGTGCTTCATGATTTCATTGCCCCTGGGAATTTTAAAGTGAGTGGCAAGAAGGAAGAGGCCCACAGGACTTTATTATATTTTAGGAAAGCAGCCTGGTTTGTGTTTTACTGTCTTATTTCATGACAGATCCTGAAACTCTGGGAAGTTTGGTTTTTGCCTTTTTTTTTGGGGGGGGGGAGGGAGGTTGGTGGGAGGTTTTTTGGTTTTTTTTTAATCATTGTTGCTTTTATCCATCATCCGGAATGCTTGAAGCTTTCTTTCCTTTTCACATGCTTAATTTGTCACCTGCCACAAACCAAGTGCGAAATCAGTAACAGTGCATGGGTTGTGAGCACACAATGAAAGCGATTTACCTGAAGATTTACTATGCAGTACACTGTAGGCAACTCAAGAGCATTTTGCAGCTGACATAAATGGAAGCTTCAAGCTAAAAGAAATCGAGGACTGGGCCCTAAATACATATTCAGGTAATAAATTTAACAGATTTCAGTGGTATTTGTATTTTGTAATTGCTGTACATAATTTCCAGACATCCCTAAAAGCAGATCTGACTGAAAAACTAATTTATTATAATTTTCCTTACTTGCATTTTGTTTTTTATAAGGTTTAGATTTGATGAACTTCCTCAGGTTAATAACTTAGGGAGCCTGAAATATTAGCTATTGACAAGAGAGATAGATGTATATTAACACAAGGACTCAGCATTGCTCTGCAGATACTCCCTTCTCTTTGAAATAAAGCTGGTAGCTCAGAGTCCATTCTTATTCAGTTTATCACTTCTCTGCAGAAAACCGTGAAGAATCTGGTGACAAAGTGTATGGGTGCCTTGTGCAGGTCTGTGTGTCTGAATGAGAGGAAGAAATCTGGGTACCTCTCCTCTAAAATCAAAATAAGACTGTCAGCTAATTCCAACAAGCTGACCAGACATCCATCAGACACACAAACATTTAGCCATTCTGGGCTTATGCTATATTTGATGCATATTTCCCTTATTCATAATTATTGGTTGTCAGTACCCCATATGTTTTAAAAAATTAAGTGCATTCTTCCCAGATATCATTTTTCTCCATTCAGCATAAATGGCTGCCTTTAAATATCTCAAACTCAGCATTTTCATGTTGTTTGATTGTCAATGAGCAATAGGGAGAGGATGTCAGCACACAGCTGGGAATAGGGTTTGCTAAACTAAGCTGTGGTCTTCATGCAGTAGAAAATACATGAATGGGTGCATGGAGTTCAACCTTACATATCATAAATAAGGTTAAGATATAAAAAAAGAAAAAAGACTAGCAGCTTTAAATTTATTCACGTCTGAGGCCTGATTTATTCAGTGTAAACGACAGCAGCAGATAAACTCAAAGATAAATCACTTAGTAAAAACTGACCTCCAATGGAGCTCTATCTTTGAAGTGACCAAAAGCTAAAATAAGCCATATGCAATTTTAGCTCTGAAGTCTAAAGAGAAATATAGAATAGCTGCTGAAAAGAAAATAGAGATAACTGCAGTATGACTACTGCATATGCATCTATAACTTACCATGGACGTATATTTGAATCCATTGGTTTTGAAAACACAGGGGGAGATGTATTATTTGGAGTCACATTACTTTCAAAACCATCAATCTCCAGAAAAAAGTGTGAACTGTAGAACAGAGTGCATTTAAGAAAATATTAGTAAAGAAAGCAAGCTCAGTTTGTATTTTCTGGCATTATACCTAACAAGACATTGGAACAGAGGCTTACCTATTTTCCCTCGGAGGAATCCCAACCTCCCAATGCTATGCCCAGCACTTTCATGCTGGCAGATGGGCAAAAGATCCCAAGATATTTTTAGAACACATGGCATCAGATCCTGACATGCCTAAGCAGTTACCCCAGCAGCCTTAGAACAGCCTTGCATACAACTTCTGTGAAAACCAGATATTTCTTGAACAGCCATACAGACACACGCAGATGCTTTTTAATCTACTGCATTCTAGTTCCTGTTTCTTCAGCTGAGAGCCATCAGGATGGAGCATTTCAAACCCATCAGAGGTGATAATCATTAAGTCAGAAAGTTTGAAAGGTCACATGTTAAATGACATCAGGCATTTCCACCATCCAGGACTGAATGTGTAATCCTGCCAGGATTTATTTATAGGAAAAATAAATTAAATTTTAAACAACAGAGAAGAGGGAACACAAGAAGAATAGGAAGATTTCACCCTTTAAAAGCTTAAAGAGTTAAGAGGCAAAATCAGTGGCTTGATATTACCAGATCTCATTAAAACATGGCTAAATTCACCAAAACCAGGAGTTTCAGTGGTGAATGCAGCAACTCCTACAGGGCCTATTGTTCAGAAATGTCTTACTAAAATGTTCCAGCAGTCCCCTGGAAAATGTTTCCAGTTCACCTACTATTTATGGTTCAGTCCATAGGGGATTTATTTTTGGTTTTACCTGAATCTTTCCCAAAGAATCCCATTGAATTCAAGTACACATACTGATGCTAAAATGCAATATATTATTAGGACACTACTGAACAACCTGTTGAGGTCATACTATTTCAAGTAGATAGAGTGGCCCTAGTTCATTGCATTTTTCAATGGTTTGGTTATCCAAGTGTCAATTCATGCTGTGTAGTTGTTTAAACTTAACAACTTTTTAACATTTGAGATGTGCCTGTGAATGTATTCTTAGCAGGAAGCAAGTAACATGCCACTTCTGGTTAGCGAGACTGTGTCCCTGAAAGTACCTAGGCGAGGGGTGCTCTTCAGAGCACAGGAAAAACCTGAACAGAAGCAGGACCATTGTCGATCTTTGTGCCAAACCACTGATGTTTCACTGGGGTCTGGATTTGGCAGAAACACTTAAGGAGGAGTGAAAAAAACATGGTTTCATCCTGCTTTTTTGCATTCCCTCACCATGAAGTGCAGGAGCTGTCCTAATAGCCAAACATCTGTTGGAGGCTGCAGTGAACCTCCATAAAGCCAAAAGTGCCAAGCTCTACGCTTTACTGGACCATCTCACCTGCCCTTGGCTCAGCACCAGGAGATGGTGTGCCATGAGCTGATGTCTGAGAGCAGCTCCTGCTCTCCCAACAGTGTGTTTTGCTGAAGATTTTGGCACCCAAAAGATGTACAGCAGCTGTGATGTGGGCCCAGTTTTGGAGGCTGTCATTCCTATCCTCTCCTGGCACGTGGGTTATCTAGGGATTCCATGGGGTAAAAAAAAAAAACAACAAAGCCACCGTGCAAGGCAGGTAGACAATTGCTAACAAATACCAAAGTGCTTACGTGGCCGTAGTGCACACTCTCGGGAACACTGCCCACAATCAGGCTCTGACAACATTGGTAGCACTCCTCCCAGGCTGCCTGTTGGTTTTCCTGTACTTAATTTTATGCTGTTAGTCCACCCAAATACCTTCAAGAAGGGGAAGTTACTGTCTTCTGAGAAAGTGCATATTGGCAATACATTTTTTCAGGTGATAAATGCCACCCATGGAAGTGTAGTAGCTGCTTAGTGGCACCGTAGAAGGAAGCATTTTGAGGCAACAGAAGTACAGGAGCAGAGAAACATATAATTAATAGAACATGTTAAACCTCTGCATTAAAATTCATGTGATCGTCACTCCTTATATTACAGGAATGTCGTGGGCCACACCCTGAGCTCTTAGTTGAGAGATGGGAAAAACCCCCAAGGTTACTGTTACTGATGACACAAAACTGAATGTGAGATATGAGCTTCTGTAATTGAGGAGTAGTGTTTGCCAGTATTTGTTAGAACTCCACAATCTTCCATGGAATGCTCCTTTTTGAAGTACTGGGTGTATTGTGAGCTGCTCAGACACCTCACCTCCCTTTAATACAACCAAAGAGATTCTCTATTTGAATTTAATGACAGAAAGACAAATTAGGCCACCCAGACAGGGGGTCTCATATAATTAATGACACCATTTCTGTGGAAAGTGATTCCTCTGGTTATTAAGAATTATACATGTCAGAACAGCCACAATTGCCTAGGCCTTCAGAGTTTCAAAAAGTGCCACAATAGCTAGTAATTAGCCACAGAGTGAAAAGCTTATGAATGAAAATTCATCCTCACTCTACAGTAACCTAGTTTACTTCAATTCCACAGTATCAAGGATGAATTATTGCTTATACATCCCCTTTCATATTAAATATAAACTCTTATTCCTTTTACTAATTCTCTTGCATAAATTATGAATACAAGTGAATCTTTTATAAAATAAAATGAAGAAATCTTGTTAATCAGAATAATGAAAAATCGAGTGAATTCAGGTTTTTGTCTGTGACAGGATTTTTCAAGCCTCCTGATCTCCCAACTCTCATTTGTTAATTTACCCCCACTGCTCCATAACCTGCCACATTCCCATGTAAGGCTAGGTTTGAAATGCTCCCTTTTTTCAGGCCAGCATCTCTTATATAAATCCTGCCATTTGATCACTCTACTCTCTCCTATTGAAACACTTACCATAATGAGACCAGATTCTCATAAGCTTATACAGATATATAGAGTGGATGCCAAAAGCGCAGCTGATATGAGACATTAACTTAAAAGACTGGTGCATGAGCCTGATGTCTTTAGGAGAGGGGTTAAATATTTGTCCCATTAGGGTAAAAAACATCCTATGTCTGCCTCACCAGGATACTTTTCCACTTCTGAACAGCACAAGCATACACATTTTTCTAGGCACCTTGGGTTCATCAGGTGTCTCATTCACACATACAGCATGAATAAAGACGTTAGTGGTATTTCAGTGCAACTATCTACTAAAGGAGATAAACCAGGGAGTTTTGATGGTTTAGACTGAGTTAGTCTTACCTTTTCTTTGTGGGAGTGCTTTCAGTTGGCTTTTTCTCTTGCTGGTTTGAAGGGGGAATACCAGATGGATTTGTTTTCTTGCCCATTAGTGGAATAATTTCGTTGCTGTCTTTAATCATGTTTCTGCAGTAGATAGATTCACAGTTACTCAAGTCCTGTTCATTTAAAGAAAGCACCAAAAGAAAGACCAAATTGCCTATTTACAGTCTCTTCACATGAAAGCACACAAATCTTGATTTCCACACCCCTCCCAACCCCCCAAAGTTTTAATTTTTCAGGTATTAAGCACATACACACCATTTTGTATCAAGGCTGGAGGGTTATATCCATCACTTCAATAAACTACAAGAGAAGTGCCATTAAAAGTGATACCATAAATACAGGAAAACCATAAATTCAACCACATGCCTAAATTAAACTGAAGGGAGTCTGTCAATCACAATGACAGTATATGTTATCTGGAGAAACAAAAAGAGCACAATGACTTTCATAAGCAGCCCTAAAGCTGGTGTATATTTACAGTTAATCTAAGTAGTCTGCTCTCATCCAAGAAACTTCAGAGAAGTGGTAAATTCTAGGAAGATCAGTGCAACAGGTACAACGCATGGAGGAAGGTTCCAGATGTGAAGGGTGGTGAACACAGAAAAAGCCCTGAAACTATTCATTGCATTAGAATAGCAGAAGCAACAGACAGTCTCAGAATACGATGCCTAGGCTGAGCTATATAATCACATGGATAACATCAAGGACTTGTGTCCTGCTGACATTTCTCTACATTTCTTCAGGGAAAAAGGAAAAAAAGATCATGACTACTGTCTGGGAACACTCACCACCACATGACACAAAAGGATCTTAATGCATGTTATCTGCTTATAAACACCTACAACATGAATTCTGTAAGTAATAGTGAATCTTCCTATTTCTCAATATAATACTCACGCGCATCATTTTAAAACACCAAGGATCATTTGAAAGTGAGAAGGTGAATTCAGGATACTTTAAGATTGAATATAAGAACAGTAAGTTTTACAAGGTCACAGACCCATGTCCAAGGAAATCAGGAAAGTGCTCTCCATACCTAAGGATAAATGATAAAAATCACTTGCCTGCAAGTTTGAACAAAATGAACTACATACTTTCCTTCTCCTACTTCCACTTTCCGTAATGTGACAAATGTACACACAAACTTTTCACTCTTGTGAGTCTCAGAGTGCCTTGGCACTAGACTTTCTTCATTATGGGAATATCAAGATAGAGAAAGCAGATTGTGAAGCATGTTTGAAAGACATGGTACATGGTGTGAGAGACATGCATATCAAATACACTGACACTTGAGTGAAAATCTATTAATGCATACACAGCAAATGTTTAAGTATGGAAAGTTTTTGATCCTAGGTACAGAAAACAGAAATCACGGGGCCCAAACACATGTAGGTGCAGCTCTAATTTCTTGTCACTAAATGGAATCAAAATCTGAAATATTGAGAAGTACTCCTTACCTTGAAAAGGTTGGCTTAAACAGGCATGAAAAGGAATTTTTGTATTGTCTACCACTGCTAGGTATGTTCACATTAGTGCAACTCAGAAATTTGCCTGGTTTGGATGCATTTCCCATGAATTTGTATCACAACTTTAACAGAAATAATTTATAAAAGGCAAATATGATTTACTTGGTACACTTGCATTCGTAGCTTTCCCTGCAGTAAATACACAAAAGAACTAACCTTGGATATTATATATTTGAGGTAGGAAAAAGTGGTTTATCTATGCCTTTGAAAATGCAATTCATGTAGTCTTCAGATGCATGTTGTATCAGCGAATACACTGATAAACATTTAATCTTAACACAGCTTAAACAAATGACTGCTGTCTTGCTTAGTTTATAAATAATTCTGCTGTTCACTTCTTACCAAGTACTTTAAGAATACACAGCAGTTTATGAGCAAAGACATTTCCCATCCAGAGGAAGAGACAAACATCTCTTGACATCTACTTGATATAAATCAAATGTAAGTGGACTAGAATAAGATGGAGCTGGGCATTAAGTAGTTTCACAAAAGAAGTTACTTTAAAGGAACAGAATAGTCAAAAACAATTAATAGGTCAAAAAATGCGTTAGCAAAAGCAGTTGCCAAGTTGAGAAGAGCGCAGCAGGTAGGTGTGTGAAGTTGCATGGGTCAAAGAGTGGTAGGAAGAGCTGGCAAACTTAAGACCAAGGTTAAAATCTCTGAAGAACACAATGGGAAGAGCCTCTCATTTGTGAGCAATGCTGGAGCTGCTCAGATATAGCAACACATTTCTGTGTGGGCCATCTGCAGCCAGTTGTCACTACAGATTTTAGCAGTGGCTTCAGAGCAGGCTACATCATTTAGGAGAGGTGAAAATAGCCAAAGATAGTACTGAAGTTGTATTAGATAATGAAGGACTACTAAATTACCATTGACAGAAGGAAACAATTAGGGAAGGAAAAAGAAGGAAGATTCACTTCTGTTTACATGGACTGCAAGCTTTCAAATGCACATAGAGTTGACTGTGTGATCTCACCTACAAAGACTATTTTAAATGAGATCTTGGAGGCTGCACAAGTAAATAACTGCAGGCACAACAGCTGAAGTTCCTAGCTACAGTGCTGAGGTAGCGTCTGCTTCTCACTTTTAATCACGATTAATTGTATGCTTAGATGAAAACTTAGCAAGGGCTTTCATCATGATCTTCCAGTACACTATCATTTTCTGTAATCTGTGACATACAGCGCAAAATAGTGCAACAGTCTGAAGAATGTAGAATCATAAATAGTGTAGCTTGTGTAACCTGATACGGAGTGTCTTCTATTGTTGTAACTATTTTCTGCTCCCATTATTAGTTAATTGTTACTTACAGATCACCAGAGAGGTGGCTTATTTGAAGTGGGCAGTGATACAAAAGCACTACCTCGATTTACAGTATTAAGAATTACTTGGGAGAGGAATCTGAAGACACTGAGGACTTAGTATCTCACCTCCAATGTGCCCGGAAGAGAGCTTTTAACTGCAATGGTGAATTGACTCAGCAACTCCTACACGAGTGGCACTTTACACACTATCACAGCCTCAACTCGTGCTTATCTGAGAACAAAAAAAGTCATACGTATCTATAGCTTTATAGCTCAATAACAGTGTAAGCAAAGAGGCTAATGACAGAATCCTACAAGTCAAGACTCAGCTGTGGTATCAGCTGTGACATTCTGGGACAAAGGTCTTTTCTGAAGGGGCAGAGGAATGGACGCGACTACCAAGAGCTGTTTCATTCACGGGGTCCTTCAAACATCCACAACACAGACCATGATGCTTTCCAGCACCTATGACCTAATTCTTACAAACTCATAAAAAACAAACCCCCTCCCCCAGAGGAAAGTTGATAAAACTTCATTTTTACTTTTATGCACTATTTATGGTATCTGAATCCTATCAGCAGAAGTTTACTATGTTTACAGAGTTTAATGCCTTAAATCTGTGAGATTTTTAAACATTTAGGGGGCATTAGTAGACATCAGGTGCTATCAAAAAGTCATTTTCTTCTTGGTGAGAAATTTGTTCTTTCCTATGAAGGTTTTTCGTAACAGAAATTTTAGAAGACTCTGGAAAGCTGTTTTTCCCCAAGGAAAATACTTTAAAGATGATTATCTGCCTATCTCAGGATTAAATCAAAAGAAGCAATTTTACTGAGTTGAACTAAAAACTGTTGTACTAAACTAGGTATTTACTTTCAAAAGCCACCACAGTAACAAACTTTCAGTGGAAGAGGAAGGTATCATTTTAAGTTTAGCTTGTATGATAGTATATTTTGAATCCCTTTGACATAGGAAGTGTAACAGTGCAACAGGGCAACAAATATGAACGAAAATAGGTCTGTCTTTCTTTACTTCTGAATGCCCAAGGATTCAGCATGGCATGGCTCAGGAAAAAGATTTATAAACTAGAAAAACAGAAAAGCACCCTCCTTTTAAAAGATGGGTTTAGTCTTTGTCTCTTGAAGATTTCACTCTCTACAAAAGCATCACACCTACACTGGGCACCCACAGATGCTCCCAGAGAACTTACCCTGCTTACGAAACTGGCATTTCGGTGTAGACAAAGCACTTCAGAGTTGTAGAGATGAAGTTCAAAGCAGGGGCCTGCTGACACAGCGACAACATCCAAACCAGCTCATTTGCCAAATGGGTAGAACTATATTCCAGCTCAAAACTATCCTAAAAACGCAAAACCACCCTTCTTCCGTCATCCGGGTTGCTCAGGTGTTGGAAAGCACAGGTAAGTTCAGTGCCGGCGGACTGCTGCCTTACAGGGTTTGCTACGTCTGAAATTAGGGAGCAGAGAGAAACTTGCTAGACAACAAACTCTACTTCATAGCTACCAAAGTGGGATGACACACACACACGCAATAATTATACACTGCAATGTTACTAAAGCTGAGTCGCTCATGGATGACTTAATAGCAGCAGCAGAGTATCTGAAATGATCAGTGCTCTGCAGTTTACATACTGTTTTCAAAAGAAAATGGTAATGCACATGCATTTGGGTTGTAAATTACATCCCTTTATGTCATGCTTAGTTTATTATATACTATGGAACTATTCAGAAAGCAAGGGGAAAATGAGAAAATGATCATGCTAAGTGCTCCAGAAGGCAAAACTGTTTGCTATTACTTTGAAAAAGTAGAAGTGGCCTTAGAAAACCTTACACTTGCACAGTGATAATGTCAGTGGGAATGTGGTGGGCGTGTTTAGATCTTTCCCTATATATAATAGTTGCTGATGAATGCATACCCTCAGGGTTGGTGAGAATACAAACATGCCTGTTTCCATAAATGTATGTACTGGTGTTACTTCTTGCTGTGCTAGCTACAGGGAATGGCTTTTTTTCAGCTTTGCTAGTTTTAAGGTGCTGAGCAACGGTTAATGCAGACTTCTCTTTTGGGAGATGCCAGAAAATTGACCATCAGTACTTCTGCTCTTTTTATGGTCTTTCCGTTATCACCAGAAATAGGATGTTTAACACTTGTATGCCTTTGCAGTGAGGCCTAAAAGATGTACTTACAGCTGCTGGCCAAGCAGCTTGATTAAGAGAAGGGAATTCAAGGGGAACCACGTAGGCCAGCAAATGTAGGAAGCTTCTTCCAGCTGTAGGTAAGGTAAGAAAGAGTCAAATTTGGGATTTTATTTGGTAGGAGGTATATAAAAGATATGGAAATAAAACCATAAAATAACCTAAGATACTAAGACCTAGAACCAGATATTTTAATCTGAAGAATATAGCTTTAAAATATATCTACAAACTGCAGGTAAACTCCTCCAGTTCATCAAGTAGATACCTTTGAAAACAGGACTGCTGAGTATTACATTGGTCTCAAATCTGCTGTGTGAAATACCAGGAGCAGACACTGTTTCTGGTAATGAATCAGCTTCCCACAAGCAGTGTGGTGAAACTGGCCATGCGTAGGCCAGTTTGATTTAGCATTGGGGATGGGGATACCTCTGATTGGATTGTGCTGAGCACGCATCCAGCTCTGCCTGACGCAAATTTCTGATGTTATATGCCAAACCCTCTGCCAGGAAGGTTATTCACATCTTGTCAAATGACTGTGCCTATGCTTATCTGCTATAAGCTACAGTTAGCTGCTTTGATGGAATAAGGACTGAACACTGCTATTCAATCTTGCCTGGGAGAACATCAGCTTAGTTCTCAACACAAAGTGCGAGAGACTGTTTATTTGAAGTCACTCTGGGGATGGAAATGTGAAAATAGGCAAAGTTAGATTAAATCTGGGTGAAGGTGCATTTGAGGACTCTTTCTTTAACTCTCCTATCAACCATAGTAAGGGACCACTTAAATTCTTTCGCTAAAAAGACAAAATGAGTTTGGCAGCAAACAGCACTTTGAACTCAGAAAGCAGATATATCTGAAAGCACCCAGATCTGTGTGGTTTAGCAGAATATAGGACCTAGCAGTGTGGTCTATTTATAATGTAATGTCAGTTATCCAAAAAGGAAAACTGGGACAAGCTACAGCAAGAGAGTCAAAGCCCTGTTGCAAACCTGCCTATGAAAAGGTGTAGAAGATCATATAAGCAGTAGCAGTTCACATGCACAAGAATTAAACTTCATCCTGCCTGTTCCATGTTAACAACTTCTTGTTCCATTATGAGGACAGCCTTGACTCAAACCCAGCACCCTTGATTAAACCCAAGTGTGGTCTTGTCTGTGCAATTGTCTGAGTTAGGAAACTTGAGCCCAAACTGTTTCTAGCTAACCTTCCGGAAAACAGATAAGAACTTCACGTGCTACACATAGGTGTTGTGAGCTTGAACTGAGCTATTTTTAAGGACATACTTAAAAGTCAGGAAGTGAGAGGCAGAACTACAGTAAGTCACATCTGTGCAAACATTTTCTTACAGTTTTAATCATTAACCTGCTTAACCTTTATGTTCCCAGACCTGCTCCACCCTGAGATATCTGACAAGGCTAGCATTTTTCAGAAGCCATGGAAGGTTTTGCAATAGGCTCCATCACGGCCATGCAAACTATTTTATAGAGTTTTATGACAGTTACCAGCTGCTTCAGTTACTAACAGAAATGTCATAAAGGTCACGAACATTAGTGACAAGGCATGCATCTCCTGTGAAAAATTACCTGAAACCATTAGCTTTGGATAGTATGCAGAGTACAAATAAGCAGCAGAAGCACTGTTTGGCATTCATTATTTTGTTTTTCTAGCAAGCGCTAGACTCACTAGAAACTAAAATGAACAAGATGAAGGAAAACCCCAGATGGGAGGGATTGAGCATTTGGAGATTTGCCATCTGACATCAGCGAGACAGAGCTGCATTTCTGTTCCTCTGGTACGTGACACGATCCCAGTCAAACTTGCATTAGAAGTTAGTCAGGTTTTATATTTAATTCTGTGATTTTAAATGAAGGGGAAAGGCCATTGTTTAAACAGCATTTTTAACAGGTAACAGCCAGGA
>JAVHNF010062045.1:21797-36480 GCA_034783455.1 Micropsitta finschii
GTTTTCAAAGCCGGGTTGGATGAGGCTTTGGGTGGAATGGTTTAGTGTGAGGTGCCCTTGCCCTTGGCAGGGGGGTCGGAACTAGATGATCTTAATTTCCTTTCCAACCCTAACTATTCTATGATTTTATGATCTTATAAAATACTGGAGACTAGAGGAACATCACAGAACATTCAAATACCTGCTAATATTTCTGTCTGATGCCTGAAGTACAAGCAGTTCAAAATACCCACTACAAGTTCCAGTGAGCCTACTGGCTGTTGTAAATGCACCCCTCTTTGCTGTTAGCCTTCTACCTGCATCTGACAACTTGGTGGCATCTTAAAGCTCACCCCCATCCACTTTGTTGCAACCCCAAACTGTCTGACCCCCTACAAGGTCTGTAGACTGGTATTAGGATGCCTTGACTCTGCACTTCTGCTAGACATGGGAAGGTCTGTGTGAGCTAGAGAGAGCTCTGTGAGGTGAGATTGGGGCAGAAACAGGGGAGGCAAACATTATGCAGATAAGGGCTAGAAAGGAAAAAAGGGAAATGGTGTATCAGTTTCTGAAAACTGCAACCATCATAAAAAAGAATAAAAGATCTAATATATATATCTTTTTATTTAGAAAAAGGCTTTTTCTTTGGAAAGATAGGACATTTAACAAGTGCAGAGCCTTTCTCTAAGCTAGAGATAGCACACACACATTCAGGCTTGGCTACCTGTGCAGATTACTACAGGGTCTCCAGGTTGGCACTGCTTTTCTCAGCCAGCCTTGGCAGTGCCTCTGATATGGCCTGAGGATGTGCTGGGATTTGCTTTCCTTCCTCATGTGCCCTTCCAGCACAGTTGAGCCTGAAGGTCCCCAAAGAAAGCAGATGTGGGCCACCTTGAATAAGCTGGTGGTCTGGGTCTTGGTGAAATCATCCTGTCTTCACTGAGCTTAAAACTGCCAAGAATATGGTCTGTTCTCCCCCTGGCATCTAGATATTCAACCTCAGCAATATTGCAATGTGTGTGAGAAGGACTCCTGCTGAACGTGTGAATTGGTTTTCTGTCCGGTGGCCATGCTGATCTGGGGGAGCACAGAGAGAAAGAGGGGGGGAAAGTCCTTGTGTTCCTTCTACACAATTGTGGCATTAATGTTTGCATGAAGTGCTTTTCACTGATTTAGTTTTTATTTATTAGGAAGTATGTTCTTAGGCAGGCTGTGTACTGATAAGTACTTGAATGAATTAATCAATGCATACTCTCTACCACCGACCGAATGAAGGATAGCAACAGAAGGCCACAAGCTAGCAATTTCCTGACAGATGGGTCCTAACTACCATCTTTCACTTCTCCAGTTTAATGCTGAAAACCACAAGCAAACTAATTGAAGAACAGCATTGCACACAGACCCTCTTCTTTCATTCCCCTCACATCAACTGAATAGTAAGTACTAACCGATGTATTATCAGAGCCACAGTGCTTTCATGGAGACTAATAAAAACATAACTTTGATCTGTTTTGACAAATGGAAGTACAACTTTTGAGTATTTAATAATTACATTAGTCAAAGTCACTGATCATTACATGTGGCAGTGTGCTATTTAGAGAAAGGGAAACAGGTATTCATGTCACCAGAGTGGCTTCTAACGCAACCAGAGTGTGAAGGTGTTTTTTTTATCTTTCTTTCTTCCACTTCCTCCATGGTTAAAGCAATTGCAGAAAGCATGGGCCAGAGGGAGTAGTGTCCTATTTCCAGGTTCAATTGCATATTCCTTGTTGGAGCAGTATTACGTACAGCCAATCGTTTGCTCATACAATATTTGAAGAAGTTTTGTGAAATTATTATCCATTAAAGTGGTCTTCACAACCCAGTTTGACTAATGCAAGTCAACCGACTAGTCCTAAGCCATTCCAGTGCAAACTGAAACAAGGTTACTGAAAACACCTTAGCAGGGGTTTCAGCTACTCTGCTTTCCTCTGCACTCATGCATGGTTGCATGGTCACTTTGTGTGTTGCAGCTGGAAGGTGGTACCTTGTGAAGCAGTTACAGCTTTTACTCTGGTGAACATCCAGCTATAGCTTAGGGTTACTGAATTCTTGCAGTGAATCAAGCCCTGGCAGACACTGTGCAAAGAGAAATCTCTGACTAAAGAGCTTTTTGTCTAAGTAGGAAACAAGAAGCAGTTGCTGGAGACAGACTGACTAAGAGGAAAGGGAGAAAGCAAGAAACAAGGAGATAATATTGGTCAGGATGGCGGCTAACAGTCTCAGCATCTCGGCAGACTGACTGATGTCAAGCTGAGAATTTTGGCCAAAGGCCACCCTAGTTCAGAAGTGGAAAGCAGCAACTGGAAATAAAATAGCACTATGTAGTAAATGGAAGGGGAAAAAAAAACCCAAGAGCTAGCAATCAATATAAATGAGAAGTTAATGAGGTACAGAAAAATTATAAATTTATATAAAGACACCAGAGAAAAATCTATCCATAAGAGCAGTATGAAAAGGTTTTAAAGGACTGCCAGGAAGAAGAGAAACAAGAACTGAGATAGGCCAATTTTCAGAGGAGTAATGGGTGATAATGGTCCAGAACAGACATAAATGTCTCATAAACAATTCTGTTGTATTATCAGGAGGAGCAGGAAGATGCACCTGTATCACACATGCCTGACAAATTTCCTTCTGTTCTAGGCCAAGCAATACCCAGTCAGCTAATAAATTGAATTATCAAATTAATTATTAAAATATCACAAAACTACCAAGAAATGTTTATATCATGCAAAAAGTGTTAAAGGAGTAAATTAAAGTGCCAGACAGTCACCAAAGCAATCTGGTCTTGCTTATTAACCTGAGCCTGCTCTAATAAACCAAGTTTTAACACAGAAAGTTTCAAAATCTGGGAACACAGAAAGCAGATTAAAATTACGTGGAATATTCAGAAACTACAGGCTGTAAAGGTCTAATTCTAGCAAGGTTGTCAGATTCGTGAAGAAGAAGCTGCTCAAATGTAAGCATCCTGTACTCCAAAAGATGCCACTGCTATAAGCATGCTAATGCAATCTTTAGCTGCAAAACCAGGAGTGGTGAGAAGGAGCAGGGAAGACATATGTCCTCTGTGCAGGACACTGAAATCCAGAATTGGTGTACTGTGCTGGAATATGTGTGCAATTTTGGGGGTTACAGCTGATCAGAATTTGAGAGGACTGTAGAAGACACTTATGAAACAATGGGATGGTCCTGAAAATGCCTTTGTCTCCAAGTCCTGAAGAGCTGTATCCACTTACATTATCAAAAGGAAGTATAAGAGGGGTCTTGATTGCAGTGTACAAACATGTTGCAGGAGAAAAAACATGGATCATTAGGGGAGGGGATTGAACAGTTGAAATGGAATGCCCTGAGATGTTAATGGGCAATCAGACAACAGGATTGGGTTCTTGTCCATGGGCTTAATGTTAGTGAGTTTGTAACATCTGTGGGCTGTCACGATGGCATTTGGAGGAGGAGGAGATGGCAGCTATGCAGATGGCAACCCCCAGTTCTTTATAATGGGAGAAGGTCCTTCCAGAAATACTCCCAAAGCACTCAGGTGAAGGTGTAACGCAACAGCAAAGGAGACTGATCAATTCGAACAGTGGCAGAAACCAAGAAAAAACATGAAGTCTCACCAGAAAAAACAAAAGGCAAAACTATGAAGCAGTGCAGGTGATGTAGCCAAGGGGAATGGAAAGAGGTCCATGTCAAACTGAAGGGCCAGGGAAATGACAATTTGCAGCAACATAAAGAGCACCTGATCAAGAGAAAAATTTGTAAAGAGCACAGAAAAGGACACTGCAATTCCTAAGTGGTAATTATGAGGACTCAGCCAAGAGTCTGAGTTCTGTAAAGTCAAGGCTATGTGTGGGAGATGCTCTGGAGAAGAGATGGGAAGAGTGGGAGGGAAGGAAGAACGATAGAGACAGGGATGTTCAGGAGATGAAAGAAGATGATAGGCCAGTTCATGGCAAATCCTTGCTTTTGCTCCAATGCCACCAGCAGACAAGTTGCAGAAGTTGTAAGCACCAAAGCTGGGCACTGCACCCTCCCAGCCCTTGAAATGCCTCGTGCATTTTGGTCTTCTTAAAAGACCTCTTCTTAACTTACCTCTTCCTTCACTACGTGTATGCCACAATATCTGAGTTCTTAGTGCTGGGAAACCCCAGCACTAAGTGACAGGACATGTTCCACAGGGAGCTCATAGGTTAATGCAGTAAATTTTGCAACCATCCTTCCTCTCCTGGTGTAGACCAGAAGGATCAGCATCAGCTGTCCCCATGAGCACTATCTCATTCCAGCTTTGTAAAAGAAAAATCAGCTGCAGTATTTCTGAAAGCGTCTTCTGTATTTCTTTGTGAGAGCAGTTTTGGGAAGATATAAATATGTATATAAATATATATTTAAAATCCTTTTTACATGACAAGAAAGAAAAATGTCATTGCAAATGTGCTTTTGTCATATATTTAAATTTCTGTTCACAAATTTGAAAAGTTTGCTTTAGCACTTTTTTTAGAAGGAATGAAAATGGAAAAAGTCCTCTCAAAGCTTTTGCATCATTAAGAAGTCTTTTTTTTTTTAGTTGAAAAAGATTTAAATGGTATTTTTGACTAGGATCATTACAGAAACAAAACCAATCTGAAAAGTAAGAGGTAAAAGAGGCTGCTTTAGCCATTCAACAGCATTCAGTATCAGTCTCAAACAGGCAAATTGCCAGTTTGGGGTCGTATCTATTGAAGTGGGAGATTGCCTTTCTCCCTTGTACTCATGAGAAACCTTCAGTGTTCCTCTGCCAGCCGTATCTGTGAAGAGCTGCAAGGAACATGTTCCCCCTGTCAGTGATAACCACTAATCTCCAAGCAACTGAGTAAATATTCCCACAGTGTGGATGAAAACACACAGAAGAAATGGGTGGCTCTGAAGCAGGGGAGGAATGAAAAGCTGAAGGGATGGAGGCAAGAGGGTATGTTCTTCAGATGTGAAGAATGAACATACAGCCTGCGTTCTTTTATGAAATAACCATCTCAGTGGCTCGAGGGACACACTGTGTTTTGCTTTAGCAAGGTCAGCACATGCTGCCTTCTTGCAGTGATCCATTGTCCCACCCTGGCACAGCCTGATCACACACCCTTTCCTGGGTGCTGCTTTCCCTCACACAGGGACCAGAAGAGAAAGGGGCAGGAGGTGGTAAGGCCGATTGCACTGATGCCAGAATCTGACCCTGTCAACACGCATTACCCAAAACTCTGAATGAAACAGCAGGCTGGGCAGTGAAAATGTCTTCCCCATGCATTACACTGCAGGGGTCAGCCAGTAATTCCTGGAAATGGTTAATAGCCGGCTAGCTTTGATCTCCCTGAAATAGAAATCAATTCATACACTGACAATGTCTCAAAAAAGGGTGTGCCTCAGCACTCAGAGGCTTCCTGCACTCTTGGATATGTATCTGTCTCTCCATCACTCCCCCCATCAGCTCTTAGGAAAATTGTACTTAATTTCAAAGGTGATGGAAGGAGGGGAGCATGGAGCCTACAGAGATGCCTTTTTATTTCACTGAAGGAGGAACTGTAGCTGAAGGGAAGAAAGCTATTAAATATCTTCAAGAGCAGACAACCTGAGACACAAGCAGCAGGGCATGAAAGCTGAATGTTTTCATGGGAACATGGGATTCAGCTGCTAAGGCTGATCACAGTCCATCTGAACATAGATGCTGATGCATGTAGGAAGAGAGCATAGCTTGGTTTCAGTTGCACAGATGTAGGCATCCAGTGTCACCTGAGATGTTTTGGGATATCCTATCTGACCTCCGGCTGCTATCCCAGAATGACATGAATGTCACATAAGTCCCATGTCATATCCACCAGCCTTCCCACTATGTCTCAGGTGCCCCAGGATATATGAATTGGTTCCAGACACCTCTGAGGCCTGCTCTAAAGTTGGGGCACCCTCACCTAGGGTGCACGTTCAGAAGAATTCATGAGGGCTTTGTGTGTATATTGTAGACTGCAGCACAGGTACACTTGTAGCTGGAGCACCTACACCTCCATCAGAAGGGGTGTGAAGGAGGATAACCTACAATTCCAGAGGTGTTGTATTTCTGGCCTTTGTGGCTTGGGGGGGGAAGGTGCATACACCTCAGTGGGGCTGCAAAACTGGTCTAGTCAGGGGGGTCCCTTCCAACCCAAACCAATTCTGTGATTCTATGTTGTTAGGTTATCAAATTTTGAATTAAGAACTCTTAGCACATCGTTGTGAGAAATGGAGGCGGGGGGTGGGGGCAGAAGCGTAAGACAGGGCTTTTGAACAATGCAGTTGCATATTAAATGATCAGATTTTACCTACAAGATTTTGTTTTCTAAACGCTTGGCCAAAGAATCAGTATTTTTCAAAGGGCAAAGATACTCTTCCTGTCCCAGCAAAGCTGATCCCACCCCTTCCTTTATTTTTTAAATGAAGTAGATCACCTGACATAGAATTGAAATTACTTGAAGCTAACAGAAATTGTTTTGTAAAAACACGTTTTAAATTTTTGAAGTGTATCATGAAGACGAATAATGTCAGAGTTAAAACATTAAAATGGTTTCAGTTTTCTACTCTATTTTATCTAAATTCTTTTATAAACCAAGACTTTTTGCTGATCTGCCAAATGCATATTTTTCCTTTTTTTGAGGGGTCTGGAGCAGACAACTGATCTGGTTGCTGTCTTGAAGTCGCATGCATACTGCGGATATGTTGTTGGCTCCAGTCAGCTACTTGAAAAATATTTTGGGTTTCCCCTTATCTTCAGTAGCTGGCAACCAGAAACATGGAGGAGGATAATTAGCCGCTGAGTCTGCTAGACTTAGAGAGACTTGGAAAACCATTACAGAGTTTGGTATATGGGGGAAGAGCTTTCACTTGTCAAAGGAAAATGGAAGTTCCTTATTCCAGCCAGGAGATCTGGTAAAGATATTTGTCGTATATGATGCAGGATTTTTCACCTGATGGTGCCTCTTTAACAATTTTTGCTCAAACAGAAAGCTTTCCTTGAAGTAAGGCAGTTATTTTTAACCTCTAAAGCCAGAAGAAAATCTTCCTGGTAAAACAACGAACACACTGTACAATTTTGTAAAGCCTTTGATAATTGTAAAGCTATTTAATTTGTTTTAATTTTTTTTTCTTTAATTTTGCTTTTGCAGTTTGTCTTTATGCAAAAGAAGAAGAAGAAACCTTGAAAAAATATAAGGCAACTGCTGTTTTCTGTAGTGGTTTTAATTCATTAGATTTCTTTATCCATTGCTCACTCCCTCCCTCCCCTATTACAACAGCTTCTATCTTATGCCACAAGCAAATATAATTTCTGTTGTTGCTCCTTTGCAAAATCCAATTTGTTATGATGTATTATGCATGCCAGTATAATTGCAGAGGAGGAGTTAAACTGAATGACAGTTTAAAGAGGTGTATTCCTTTGGCTATGTCACTCACAAAGAGCAGCAGAAAGAAAAGTGGGACAAATTGATGCCCTGATGAAAGTATTAATCTGCTAAGATTTCAGATGAAACAATGGTACTGCCCTAATCAAGCAGTATCCTCTAGAGAACAAGACGATGGCAGAGACTTCTGATACTGAGATTACTATAGCCTCAGCAGCAATATCAGTGATAATATCTACCATTATCTTTGTGTATACATTACTAGCAATTAAAAAAGTGCTTGTCAGTACCAATCTTAGCATAAACCATTTTTTCCCAAGAAATGTGAGTTTTATGAGATGCTGTATAATGAGTTAGTCTTTTGCCATTTATTTTCTTAGAAAGAATAAACTATGTAATAATAATAAATAAGAACAAAGTAGCAAGGTAGGTAAGTATTCCAAGTGAAATCTCTTCAAAGAAAATATGTAAGATTTTTGCTGCAAATGAGGATAGAGGTTATAAATATAACAAATTATGCCTTTTTAATTCTGATGGTGGGGAACATGATGTATCCATTAAAATAATGGTAAAGTGGTTTATACTTTTTATTTTCATCAACAAATTGCATTGGTAAAAAACAGCTTTTAAAGTCAAGCTTTTATTTTTATTTATTTTTTTTTTTACTCTTTACACCACTGAACTGCAATTCCTTTGTAATATTTTAGGGATAAATGTTCTGAATATGTTTGTCATTTTTTTCTGCACTATATCATGAGTCTGTCCCAAACAGCCAGATCAGATGCTAACAGATATGTGGGGGAGGAAGATATAAGCAGTAACCTTTGATGCACTGGAGACTTTTTGATGCTAGAAGCTTTCAGTTACTCACAGATGCCTACTATAGGAAAGGACCCTGCAATAAAGGATGATTCTTCTTCCCCACTTCCTTGCATTATCCTGCCCCAGGTCTTCAAAATCATTCATAAAACTGCTTGTGGTCTTTGAGTAATGTATTTATTGTTAGTCTAAACTAGTTACACTGGTCTCTACAGTACAGAAAGAGTTCTGCATGCAACAGGAAAGTAAGACTGACTTTTCATAGTCTTTAACCTTGTAGGAATCAGATAAGATAGATAAGATCTTCAAAGGAACAAAAGTTTTGATGGTTAAATTGGAATGGGCAGCAGAGTCAAACTGGCCAGCTGTAGTCTCATATCAGTTCTCTTCTTCAGGGTCACTGCATCTCAGAAGAAAAGTACTGTCCATTTCTACTGATCATCATGAACTAGGCACTAGAAATTTGCCTGTTACTCCTGGAGCCTCATTAAATATCTAAATATTTGTATGTGCAAATCATCAATGTGCTCCTGTAATCCTCTTAAGCTATTATTTGTGGAAGCTTGAACTTCCTGTAATTAGGAAAATCACCCCCCAGGCTTTTCACCATGTATCAGAATGTAAGTTCTACAATCCTTATTGGACAATGTGAAATCTGAGAAGAGTAAGTATCCCAGGTCCTCCTTCCTTGATAATTGGTTAGGTTTGAATACTACCAGATGGGAAACCAGTCTGACATTGTAGGAGCAACATTATGATATCTCCCCAAGAATTCTGAAATGGAGGAAACAGCAGTTTGTTTTTTTTTTTAAAAAAAAGTATTTTTAATAGAATTGTGAGCATTCTGCCAACATCTACTCTTCCAAGAAACACTGAATTTTTCTCCTTAGATCTGGGTTCAGACATTATCAAGTCCCTGCATACTTACGGACTGAACAGGATCCTATAATAATAGTTTTATCCCAGTGAACATCAATTCAAAGAAAAAGACCTCAAGCATAAAAGCCTTTTCTGAGTGCTAGTTAGCAAGTCTATTATAAATAGAATCTGTTTATTATTTCCTTGGAGTTGTCTTATCAAATCCTCATAGAAATGAGATCTATCTAAAAGCATCTTTAGAAATTGCAAACAGACATACAAATTGAAGCAAAGTGTTGCTATTCATGAAAATAATCTTTTTACAGGATATTTTTGTACAAAGAGAAATACTACGTTTGGTAATTTCATTTCAAAGAGGCACTTTAAGCTTCGGTAATAAATAGTACTGTTATCAACACACGCACAAAAGTCAAGTGACTATAAATTCTTATAGAAGTGTCATGTACTTCAGTAACAAATATTTCTTATAGAGTTGTATGGTACTGAATAGAATGGAAGTACTCAGAAAACAAAACAAAACAAAACAAAACCCTTCCAAGTCTGAAGCCCTTTTTTTGCCAGCTACCCCAACTGGTGAAAAAGTAATGTACAGGTATAAGTACTGCATGTGTTTTCAAAGCTGATGACCTAAATTTTCAGAGCACTCATCTTTCCCCCTGCCTTCAGTGGTTATGTGGGTGCTAAGTACTTGGAACTGTCAAGCCACCAGCTCAGGTGAGAGCAGTCTAGCCCAGACAGCCTCACAAAAAGCAACACTCCCAAAGAAACAATGAAAGAATAAGTATATTGATGCATTTCAGAAATATTCAGCTGCTGAAAGAACTGTGTGAACCTGCACAAGACAGTCCTGATTTCTGTGTGGCCACCAGCCTCAGGATCATGGATCCACAGAATGGAGATTGCCAAGGCACGATATTTCAGAGCTGAGAGAATCATAGTGTTCTCTGTAAAGTTCTGGTACTGAATGTAAGGCTGGGGAGTGAGGTGTGAAAATCAGCACTGACTTCTGATATGGAAATCCTGGTTCATACATTCATTGAGTAAAGAATATAGCATACATAGTATACTAAGTAAATGATTTTAGAAATCAATAGTGAAATTCATAGAAATCAGTGGTCATTTAGTCCACATTTGATCACAGTATTATCTCTGGGTATTTTTATTTTTATGCTCTTTCATTATCCTGTCTGTTTGGACAGTGTAGTTATTGCAGATTTCTCTATAAAGGTCACTTATTTGCCCTCACTGGGTGAAACAATATTGTCAAATAGTTCATTATACATAAAAGCAGGCAGATGTGACAGAATTTTGGGAAACCATTAAGTAAGACCTATACAACTTGGCTCAGGGAAGATTTTTTACAGTGAAGTATATATAACCTTGTTCTTAAAGTCCAGTTCAGAAGACAAAGACCTGCTATTTAATGATGAATTCTGTAACTGGAGTCAGAATACCTTCAGTGCAACAGGAGTAGAAGCAGCCTACATTGACTTAGACTCTTCATGCTGCTCTGAATGATTCCTGGTAGCCGGTTGTCCAAAGAAGCCATACAGGCTAGATAGGATCACAAGTTTATCAATATAATGAACTTCAGTGTTCTTTAGGAAGATTCCCTTTGTGGAAAATGGAAGGAAAAAAACAATGAAAAAGATAGAGCAGCCTTGCAGTAGGTTATTGATAAAATAATGCCTATGATTCAGTTAACTCATTTTCAAGGTGATTTCTGCTACCTCATTACAAGTATGGCATAATGAGAAGAAGCTCCCTACATTATTATAGGAAAGTGAATCATTCACTGTAAAGTGCCTTTCCCTTATTGCTCTACATGTTATACCTCAAAGAAGAACAAAAGAAACCTTTCTTTTAAAGATATTGTATTCCAGTTGGCATTTAAAGTAAGTCATCTGAAAATACTTGTTGGCACTGTTTTTCATCTGCTACTTGGATGGCTAGGTCAGTTTGAAAAAGCTTCCTTCCCTGACTTTTAAATATAATATAGAAGTGTAGTATCAACCCTCTTTTTGTAATCCTTTTATCTACATCATATCGTGATATATCTGTGAGTGTGATTATGAATAGGGTCGTAAAATATATTAATCACAGTTTAGAAAAAAAATTAGTATCTAGAAATGTATCAAGTATCAGAATTTAGTCTGGAGTATTTAATACAGAAAACTCTTCTTGTTTTAGAAGCGGCTGGTAGAGTTCTTCGCATTTTTAAGTACCAGAACTTCCCAAACTAGTTCTGTTTTTATCATCTTTTACTATAGTCTATAAATGTCTAGGGAAGTAACAGGATCACAGTTTTTAAAGATTAAAAAAGACTTCTTCAGTCATTAAGTCAGCTCCCTTTCAACCAAACCTATGTTGTTTTCCATAGAACATGAACTAATACCTTGTCTCAGGAGACTTCTACGTTAGGGGACTGCCCATTTCAGGAAATCAAAACAAAACAAAACAAATAGATAAAAATGAGAGTAAATGTGTGGCGCCTGCACTTCCCTCCTAAGCCTGGGTACCATTGGTTGCATAAGGGAATGACTCTGTATATGCGGCAACTTCATATTCAGAAATGTCCCTCCTTGCTGTATGGCGTATATTTCACTGTTAAGTTTTAAATTTCCACCCACTATGGCAGAGCCCTGGCACCAGTATGTTAAAGACTTCAGAAGTCAAATGTGGGGTTCAGTGAATCACAGCTTCTTAACTAGACTTTGACCTGGAATCACCCCACATGAAGTCAAAAGCAGACAAGGATAGAGTAGTCCCATTGCTTTCACTTGCAGATGTTCCATGCAACTGATGCAACTTGAAGTAGTCTTGAGTGTGCCATAAATTTTGTACAGGCCTTTAGGCTACTTTCTGGCCTCTGTAATCCAAAGCGAAGTGGAAGAGCAGAGGCTGGGTAGCCCTGAATGGCAGGCAGCCCCTGTGACTCGCACAGGGTTTGCTTGTACTTGTGCTCTTGGCCCAGTGCTAGTGCTCTGAGCAGTAAGTGCCGTAAGTACATATGAACTTCTCTTGGGTGATTGTTCAGTAAGAAGATTAAACATGAATCCATCTTGAAGCTCTGTCTTGCGTCATGCAGAATCAGGGCCTGATTCAAGACTAAAGACTTTTTCTTCTATTTTCCGTACCTTTATGATTCATCTGAGTTTATTTCTTTGTTCTGAAATTTATTAAAAGAAAAAGTGCATATCAAAAGGGAAACAGGTTTCACAATGTTAGCTTTGAAGCTTGTAATCTCCCACAGAAACCTGACTGAAACTTCCAACATGGTTTGCCCCACACAGAGCAGGTGAAAACATGATTTGGAACAGCGTGACAATGGCTCTCAACTCCAAATGCATCAATTAAAAAGAAAATCGTTCTGCCCACAAATTCTGCCTGTGTTCAATTAGAATGAAAATGTAACAGAAAACTAGACAGATTAAAGAATACTTGTTTTTCTTTCTCTCCAGTATCCTAAATTCAATATAATGCAACTTTGTTGTTTTGTTTGTACAGATCTAGTTGCTTGCTTGGTCAGGAATTTCTGTCCCAGCCTTCTTAAGCTACTAACACTGCTAGTGCCGCTTGCATTCTTTTCATATTATGTATACAATGAATTTGTATTATCTATTGTTTGTTCTAAACTTCTGACTTTATTTTGCCAAGGCTATCTGGTTCTAAATTAGTAATTTTCACTCCCTCATGCAATTCTTCTAAATTACTTTTTGGAGTACTGGCTATTAATATTTTAGGTAGCTTTGATGTTTTACTTTATAGTCTTCAATTTTATTTTACATTTCACAGGTTCCTAGTTGCAAATAATCCTACAGGCAATTTTCTCACATTGCAACTCTTCCTTGAAAGATATGCTAATGTAGCAAGGCACTTGCAATGCTGGGGGTTAAGTTAATCACCCAAAATGAGCCATATTACTGTCAGTGGTATATAAAGACATCCCATAGTGAATTACTAGGCAGACTAGCATTAAAGCTCCTTTATAAAATACCAGAACTTGAAGGTCTGCAGAAACAAGCATTCATTTAAGAATCTGTTGAGCTAAGGGATCTGTTTTTTGTTATTTCTGGACTTGAAGGTACCAAGCAAATAGAATGTTTGTGCATTCTTTAAAAAATCTACAATATTGTTTGACAAGCCTTCGTGAATTGAAAAAGAAAAAAAAAAGTAGTAATTACTGCCTTTATGTTAATATATTTGTACAGTAAAAGGAGTTGCTTGGTCTCTGTTCTCACTAAGCAGAGTACCTAAAAAATAAACAGATAGATTAGATTATATCATTTAAAATCAAAAATTGAATGATTCTCATAGCCTTAGACTTATTTGCAAGTAGCCAGAAGATATGTGCAATAGACATATATGTTAATTTATTCATATATAGTGTAATTCACAATATGTGTTTAAACAGTGCTTCAAAGAGACATTTTAGACTCCTGCATAGTAAATGTTTGCCAGATATTTCTGCCTGTCCCCTAGAATTCCCAATGAAGTAAACTTCAGCTAGGATCCATTGGGATGTGAATGATGAACCTTTTATCCAGAAAAATAGAACACTGTCCTGGAAATGTACCCCGTGCATGTAGAACTAACCAGATGCTATCAAGCGAGGTGTTCCTCTGCTCCAGCTGAGCACAAAGAAACATTCAGCTAGGCAGGCTGAAGAACATAGTCAGGATATTCTGCCAGGTCTGATTTTTGTTGGTTGCATCATGTGCAATGCATCAGCACTGTTCTGTGTAGACAGCAGATTAAGGAGTTTTGGATAGTCTTAATCTGTTCTGTCAGAAGGGTACTTTCTCAGCAGAATGACTGTTAGAGGGAGGCAGAGGTACAGTTCAGGGCTGCATTTTAAAACACCAGTACAGCAGTACTTATAATGATCTAGATTTCTGTTTCTTGTCTGGAAAAAAATTGAAATAAGATTTAGGTTCATTGTAGTGATATGCATTTTTATGAGAACAAATGTATTTCAAAGCAGAAAGGATAGAGAGTGTGCAGGAAAGGTTTACATGGAACACTGTATTTATTTGCCATGCATATTTGATATGTATTCATTAAATACGCAATAGAAATGTCAACATAAAGTGCTGTTTAGATCCTCCTATAAAAACAAACTGCATTGGTATTAAAGTTGGAATGCACTAATCTTTGGTTAAATACAAGCTTTATTTACTATCCAGCAAAGAAATGTTTGGTTGAGTGTTGTTAAATAACCATATATTTAACCTAATTTAATTTGCCCTTCATTTATAAAGTCTGATAGAGTGATACTGTGTCAGTGTAAGCAGCACTTTCACATACCATCATCTGCCATTATATGGTTTTACTTTCCACTCTCACCCGTGATGTTCAATCACTAACAATTATCACCAGCCCATACCTAACTCGAAAGTATTTTTGCAGGCTTGCTGAACCATGGCATATCCTTCTCACAAAGAGGAAAAAGCATCCATCTCTTCAAGGAATATTTTTGTATGATGTAATCATATACCATAACTACAACAGATAAATCTCTTCACTAATAACATTTGAGACAGATGCCCTTATTTGTGAATTGCAAGTTATAA
>JAVHNF010062046.1:0-20806 GCA_034783455.1 Micropsitta finschii
GTGTTCAAGGCCAGGTTGGACAGAGCCTTGGGTGGAATGGTTTAGTGTGAGGTGTCCCTGCCCATGGCAGGGGGTTGCAACTAAATGATCTTAAGGTCCTTTCCAACCCTAACTATTCTATGATTCTATGATATCAAAGAAGAGCATTTATCAATTACTGTCTTTATCAGGAATTTAAGTGGCACCAGAAAGGTGATTGAAACTTGAAATATCTAAAGCATCAGTTTAGGGAAATAAGAGTATCTCTGTTTAGCTATTTAATGTCTACCCATGATATCTAATATGAAATGAAAAACCAACTTGTAAATCATACAATAGAGAGAAAATGGCGTTACTTCTCTGAAATTATTAATGAGCCAAGAAAGCCTATTGTATTTCTGCATGGCTTTGCTGTAGTTGAAAAAATTGACACTTTTTGTCAGAAAGAGATTGATAGCTCTGCAGGGGTTTGGGAAAGAACAAAAGCAGGTTAGTGGGGAAGTGTTAGAAAGGGGTGGATGAGGAAAGATGCCTGTTGTTTTTCTAAGTAGCTACAGGTCATGTTAGGGGAATGCAGACAGTCCTCACTTACCTACCAAAGGCAGTTTGAAGTTCAAGAGAATTCCAGTCAAAATCTATGTACATGGGTGAGGCTGTCCCCAAGTTAACACACTTGCTGGGAAGCTGGAGACAGTGGGTAGAATATGGTGCCATGCTTATGCAGCTGCATGGCTTCCCAGCAGCATGGAGGCAGTTCAGCCCATGGGCAGCTGGAGTGTCTGACTGTTGGCAAACACAACCAGTGTAATGAGGGCTGATGGCAAGAGCTCAGCAGGGGCAGAAGGCCACTGAAAAAGCAAAAAATTAGCTTACCTATGAAGGAAATCTTTCTCTGTTGGATTAAAGAGCTTTTAGGGTTTGCATTGTCTCCTCAGGGAAATGAAAGGTTGCAAACCTTTTGCAAATCACGAACATGGATTGCTCTCCTAAAGCCATGTAAAAGTGATACCCAGATGAAAAACCTTCAGAGGCAGGGAGGCACTGGATATGGCAATGTTACCCCAGTCTACACCAAGTAGCATATGACCCTCTGATGGACAGAAGTAGGCACCATATTTCAGGATACCTAATGGCTTTTGTCTTTCGATCAGCATCAGTGGCACACAGCAAGAGCCCTTCGGTGGCTTGTTTCTTAGTGATTCCCAGCATGGGTTTTCTAGTCATGCTCGTAGCAGGGTGGGTGCTGGTGTTTGCTTTCCAAGAGGCCTGTCTATCACCCATGCACAGCTCTTTGCTAGAACGGCATGGCTGCTTGCCTCACCCATTGAAGCAGACATTAGCTTGCCCTTCTGCTGCAGAATTCTCCAGCTCTGTCCTCTATTTAGTCCTACAACAACTCAATTAGTCTGATGGAAATGAGATGTCAAAATGCCCCAGGCTTCAGTGACTTACCCAATGTTGCTCAGAAAGCTTTGGCAGAGCACTGCCTCCTGAATCTGCATGCGATCTAGCAATGGGCTGTTTGTCCTCCTTACCTTCAGAGACAGCCAGGGTAAGTGAAAGTCTGAGGCATTCAAAAGGCGGTTAAAAAAAAGTCTTTTGTTTATTTAACTTTCTAACAATTTAATCAACATCCCATTATTCTTAGGAAGTTTAGATATGGCTCTGCTTTTGGTTTGGTTTTGTTTTTTTCTTCTTTCCCTTAATTCAGCTTGACATATACACTCCTGGGGTCACTCCTTTTACACATAGCTACAGCCTTAGCAAGATAAATCTAGACTATCAGAGAAGAAACATGTTCATATAATAAAGTATGGACATATTCCCCCAAATCTGTGTTTAGCAATTGAAGCTTATCATGAATGTAATTTGACTAAGGGGAAGAAAACCCTCACTTATCTTCGAATACTGCATATGAGACCTGCCTAGCTGACAGATTGCAGAGCAGGTTTTAAAGTGGACACAAAAAGTATGGCAGATTCTGCTTTCCTGGCAATAATTGCCATAGAAAGAAGTTGGATTAGAGTAGATGGAATAAAAAGTCAAGCTCTAAAAGAAAAATGCTAATTAGCGGTTTCTCTAATCATGCAAAATGAATGTTTTATGACAGTTTAATATGATGCTTTTAGCCTTTCCCACTTTGTCAGTGCCAGCATCCTCTGAGCAGCTCATGGATGCTATAATTATGTGCTCCAAGCGATCAGCTGCATTGTGCCTTACCTGCCTGATTCAAGCTGAGCTGGAGACATGGTATTCTGACTCAGTGCTGTGCAAACCACTGCTCACTGGGAGGCAGAAATGAGGATGCCAAACCAGAAACTCCTAGCACTTGCCATAAGCTTTTGGAAGGGGATTTCTCATGGAAACTGAGGCTTGGGATCTAGAGAAGAATTTTGCATCTGATGTGTCTCAAGATGATAAGTTATCTGCATGCAGGTTCTTGATATAGCTTATTAAAAAGATGTGGGCTAGTTACAGTATCTGAATGTAGATTTAGACCTCCATAAAATTTAGAAGCATTTGTATCTCAGCTTTGAGGCCAACCTTGCCCCTTCAGTGGTATGAAAACCCTTTACATATTTATTAAAAAAAATTTGCCAGCTATCAGCCCCTAACCATTTTTGCTTTTGAGCGGTTTGATTGTAGATTCATATTTGAAAGGAGAACATTCATGTATCCTTTTCTCAAAACTTAAAATTTTCCTGAGGTTAAATTAATTCTCTATTGATGCCTGATTTAGATGGTGAGATTGGCTTATTTACAGGCTTATTTACAGGGTGTGCTACTATTGATATTAAATCTGCAGTTTAATTTCCCTTTTAATTTGTTTCTTCATTGACAAAGCATCATTATTTCTTGGGAATGCTTTATAGGAGGAGGAGGCTGCTGTTTCTACTTCATCATTTCAGAGGTATACCACAGGATTTGGACTTAATGCATCTCTGTGGAGTTGCTAATTTCCTATATTTGTTCAGGTGTATGATTTTTAAATAGTATGGGAAAGTAAGGAGAAAATACTCTCATTTCAATTGGATGGTACAGACTGTATACAACTGTTTTCCACCCTACCCCCATCAGGACGTGAAACAGCTGGTATGTCTCTCCAGAGACTAATGTGCTGTCTCTAGCTCCATTTTGCCTTTAAGCCTCAGGCATTACTCTGTAAGTGCACTCCAGGAATTAAATTAATTTACAAGCTGAGGAATATGCTGTTTCTCCTTATTTACAGGTCTCAGATAGGACTGCTACTGTATGGTTGGGAGGATAATGCGCACATTGCTGTCGAGACTAACTAGCATCTTCCCAGGGCAGTCAGCACGTTGGCCAGGGCAAAGGCAGCCTTGCAGCCTGCACCACTGTCTGCCCATGTCATTTCAGGTCCCAGTCATGTCAGCTCACTAGTGAGGTTATTAGGAGGTAGTTCAGATAATCTCTGCCTCCCCTTATCTTAACCTTTATCCCTGCCATGCACAAGTTTCTTAATATGTCAGTTTGGCTCTTCCAAATCATGTCCATCTGTACTTAAAATCGAATCGCTTTAAACTGTCTCCCTGAAAAATGACAGCTTCTGGAACCTAGCTCATGTTTTTCTGCATAAGACAGCATCTGTCTTTGAATCAGGTCATGCTCCAACCCCAGGTACACACTGGCTTCCTTCTCCAGCTAATGAGAGCAATCCAAAATAGACTGATTTTTTTGTTCATGTCAGTAATAGCCAGCTCAGTTGTAGTCCCTTCAAGAGCTCAGTCGTTTCTCCTATCTACCCCTTTGCCCAAACTCCCTCCCTGGCAGGGTGTATGTTTAGGTGTGCTGCTGCAGTGCTTCATCCCTGATGGCCCTGGCACCCTTGTCTGCCTTCCTGCATGGAGGTTCATAAACACATGTATTTAGTGCCCACCCTTGTTAGCCCTGAAATAAACCAGGACTTTCCTCCTACCCTCAGCCAGAACAGGTTTTGTCTCTGCAGTGAGACCATGATAAGATCTGGCCTTGAAAGCCCTATATTTGTTGCTGGGGAGATGAGCTATACCTTGCCTTACGTCTCTTCCAGTGAAATGCCACTCACAGACAGGTTATGTGTTACAAGCAAAAGCTGTACCCCTACGCAGAGAGGAAGGGCACCAGCCCTGCTGCACTCCAGTGTTGGAAACCCAGTGGTCAAACAGCAGCATTTGTATTAGAAGAGCAATTTTTAAACAGCTTCAAAACATAATTCGTGTCACAGTGCAGGAATGCTGAGGCTTTTTGATCTTCATCATCATGGACCTAAAGGTGAAGGGCTTTTTTCTGGGGGGCTAGTTTCTTAAATCCTCTGAGAAAAGGTAACTATAACAATAAGGGAGCAGATGTGTGGGAGTAAATGCAGTTGTAACTGAATCCAGACACTCTTCTGTATGTAGGGACATGAAGGGAATGTTCCAATAAAATTCACGTAATAAAAATCTGAGCCCTTTTTTCTTTTTTTTCCCCTTGCTTAAACTTGGATTCACATGTGTAGAATTCCTGTGGACTTTGATGTGGATTGACATTAGCACCATACAAAACCGGGCTGGGAGAAAGATTTTTAACAGGCGTGGGGTACTGGAAGGTAAAGGATCTATGGAGACCTGTAGATTTCAATAGAAAAACACTTGTCCAATTAAAGAGCTTAGCAAACCAGATATTTAAGCCATGCAGTCACCCTAGTAGGATGAACTAGCTGGTCTAGTAAAGAGTTTCTCAAACTTTTGGGAAGTGGGACTCTTCTTTTGGCTCACCTGTTTCCATGGCACCCTGAAAGGCATGCAGAAGCAGCTCAGCCCCTGGGGGAGAGGAGAGCAGAGGGTGGGTGAGCTGTAGTCATTGGCTGGAGGTGCCCCCGCCACACCCTATCCAGAGAGCAGAGCTGCTGCCAGTGACTAGAGGAGGTGAATGGTGCCCTTCCACAGGTAAAGGTTCCCCATTTGTAGCTGCTCCCTGCTCACTCTCCTCTGGAAAAGAAGTTTCTTGTGGTTGTTGCTGCTCTCTGAGACTTGCTGTGCTCTCACGCTTCCTTTGAGCTGCCTGGGTTCATGACCAACAGTGCGAGCAGTTCTCTTTCTCCTAGGAGAAAGGAAAGAGCAGAGCAGCAGGGTAAGTTTTTTCCTGTAGTTTGTTTTCCTGTAGTTCAGATAGCTCTGTGCTGAATTAATTTTTACCAGACAACTTACATTGCACAGTAGTGTATTTTGTTCATGCCCCATGCATGCTTCCGAACACAGGCAGTACCAGACATTTCAGCGCAACCAAAAGCGCCTTCCATCTGCCTCACAGCAGCTGAAATCCTCTTTGTATACAAAAACAATTTCATTGAATGCACACAAACCCCGTTTGCGCTCGTGCTTGTGTTCCTCTTTGCCGGGATGTAGCAGGAACACTGCGGCATTGTCCTGGCGGGACATCTGTAGTGCTTCGCTTCTTCCTTCGCATGGTGTTCCATCTCCATGCCCTCTGCACCCATCTCCCTCCCGCACTGGGGAGGACAGCAGCCTTTCACCACAAAGCATCACTGGCTGTTCCTAATCATCCCGATTGGTCATCATGAAGTGTGGGCTTAGTATGGCACCAGCGACCACAAATTGTCTGCAAGGCGCAGCATCAGTGGTTGAATAGGCAGAACTCGGCACATTTCCCGAGATGCTGGGTACCCATATAAGGCTCTTCTATGAGTCTGTCTCTGACATACGACTATTTAATTAGTCCAAACTCCATCAAGCGTTAGTTTGCAGAATGGTTTATTGGAGAAGTGTTTGGTGATTGGTACATGAAATTACTCACATGGTGAGCTCTCTAAAGCACTGCCCTTGGCTTTTTGTAGATTTTCCAAGGGACATATACATATTTCTACTCCATATAGCTGTTTACTAGTTGTTGTTATTATCATGATGATGATGCTCAGTTTTAAGGACTAATTTTGGGCTTACTTGGGCCCCATTTTAGAGCAATTCTTAGTGTATGATATCAGGAACTGAGAAAAATATGGCTGTTACTGCCTTGTTTGCAATCATTTGGCCTTCTAACCATTTAAATATTTAGTTGTTATGCTACTTGCAGGGGAAAATTCCAGTTCTTGTCCAAGTGTACTTTGGAAGTACGTGTACATAGATTATCTCCCTGGTGTCTTAACTGTAAATATGTAGTTTTATGTATCTCACTGTAGCTGGAAAAACTTTACTGAAAGACGTTTTCACATAGCAGACTGCAAGTTATTTTCTTCTCTTTCTCTGGAAGATGTATGCTGGAATTACTGCTGTGTCGTAAGGCTTCTCTGCTTCTGTTTTGCCATAGGATGTGTGAACAATGCCACTCACAGCTCTGTGACAGGGAGATGTGTATGACCGATGGAAACAGACACAGCGAAGACTGTTTTGCATAGAGCTGCTATGTTCAAAACTGTCTTACTGCCGAGCTCGTCCCCCTTGAGCTTCCCCTGGGTGATGTCCTGCAGTGCAGAACATCCTTCACACCCACCCTGGTGCCTTTTCATGGGTCTGGGTGCTGCGGTTGAGGATGCTCTAAATCTCTGTATTCAAGGATGCTCTGAGAGTTTTGCCCTCTCTGCTGTTTGCCAAGGCTGGGAAATCCATGTCTTTCTGTTATGTTTTGATTGTAGGCTCTCCTGCTTTTATGAAGTTTGGACTCATTCATTTTACTATGTACAGCTTGAACATACCATTGAAAATTTACTCAGTATGCTTGGTAGAAATGTCGATGCTTCATTAGGCAGACAATGCCAGCTCTTACCCAGCGGGGCTGGCACATGCTCACAACCAGGCTCCGTTTCCTCTGAACCCAGCAAGCACACAAAGGCTGTGATTCAGCTGCCTCCTGAAGCGTAGACGCGGCTTCTTTTATGTACCTAAGGGACTGAGAACAGTTCAAATCCCATGGTTCAATATCTGGCTGGCAATGGGTTAAGTTGTTCTACATGCACTTTGCACAGATGGAAATGAGTATGGAAGCCATAGGTGAGTGCCAATGGGGAAGCAGTAGACACAGTATGTATATCTCTCTTCTTTTATCTCAGTGACCTTAGTGTGGTTACAGCTTGAATGCAGGGGTAAATGGAGAGATGTTAGGACCTGCTTTTTCAAACTTGGGACTGAGTTTCAAAACCCTCTCCACCCACAGCTCCCACTAAGGTCTGGGATATTTAGGTCTGGGTTATTTGCTGAATGTCCCAGGGAAGTGTGGTAACCCCCATCTCTCTCTACCTCCTGGGATCAGGACATCACTGCCCTCCTTTCGAGTGCAGAAGCACACTGCTGGAAGCAAAGCTGGGTTCCCACTCCTCCCATGGGTACAGGGGGAGGCAGTCCATCATCTCAAGTATCTTCAGGAAGCAGCCACTCATCTCAATGGCCAGTGTCCTACCAGAGGGCACAGTGCCAATGGGGCGCAGAAGGGTGGTGGGCTACCCCACAGCATCCTATGCCTCCGAGGTGACCTCATGGGGTGCCACTGCTGCAGCCTGAGCAGTGCTAAAAAGAAGAGGATGTCCAGAGATCAGCTGTAGATGTTCTTGTGCCCTCTGTGTGCTGTACTGAAAAAAGGAAGTGTTGTTTTAAAAATGAAACAAAAGGGGAAGAAATTTTTTAGTAATAATGATATCATTCATTATGCTTCTGTATCCTTAGTGAGCAATAAAGGGTGGCAGGGAAGCATCACGACTGCATCAGGATTTCCTTACTAACTGACCTTGCTCTACCTGAGACAGAAAGAAACTGAGCACTGAGGGGGTCAGAAGGAGAGGGAGAAAAGGAAAAAGGGGAAAAAAAGTAGAAAGCAAAGGGAAGATAAAGCATGAGATAAAGAAACTGAGAAAGAGACAAGATTAGTACCATGGTCTGTACCAAGAAAACTTTAGCAGCGTTTCCCCAACTATGTGTTTTATCAATATAAAGCCAGACAGTTTAGTTTTTTGGTTTAGTGTTTGTAGCCACAAAAATGTGTATTATTTCCTTCTTACCCACAGTGTACTCAGAGTCTTCCATCCAATACAGAAGTTAATCCCAAATAATCTTGTCACCCAGAATAGGGAAAGTGCCTTCAGTTTTATCACCCTTTATTCACTTTTTACTTACATACGTATCTTAGTAGAATTTGTGCTACAGTATTTTTGAGTTTATAACACTCTCCTTGCTGTTTTGTTTTTTTATTTAGATAAATAACTTCATTCAGCAATAATTTGTGCTTACTGCCAGTTTTTCTAACTGTTGTGGCATAGTTCACAGACATGGCATTGGAATGGACATGCTGAGAAGAAATTACTTCATTGTAAGGTAAAACGTAACATAATCTCTTTCCTCAGTTTCAGTGCTTAAGTAGAGGAAGATTGAAGAGCCTCTGTAGTTTTGTCAGCTATTTATATAGAGAAGATATTATAAGGTTAGAGGCTGGTGGAAAGAAGAACAGCTATATTCAGGCTCACCTATAACCACTGGCTCTGCCCTTACACCTGGGGAGGGAGTTGTTTGGTTAGTATTACCAGCAATGCAGTAATTTGATGCTGTTAGTATTTAAGTTGTCCATATAGTGCTATGGGAGCGTCTCCCAGAGCTTTGATCTTTCTCAACCAGTATGCTGGTAGGCTCATGGATATTAGCGTCACATCAGGTCACATTCTGAAACTTTGCTTTGTAATTGAACAATGTAAGTGGTGACTTTATAAAGCAGGGAAGCCACACTTTGGCACTGTGGGAGAAGTCCTGTGATCTCTGTGCAGCTACTAAATCCAATTCTGCTGAGAGGCTTTGAAGGATACTTTTTAGGGGTATCGATTTAAGAAAAAAACTCTCAAACCTCTATTCCTTCTGCCTATGAAATCAAAGAACTAATGGTGTGGTAGTGGGAGAGTGCTAAACGCAACTTCATGGGCAGGAGGTCATCATTTCCCAGTTGCTAACCCTAAACCTCTGAAGTTTTCTATGGCAAAGCAGCAACATATGGTGCAGAATGCCCAGGCTTTCAGTTTTAGTCACCATTTTTTCATCAGGTAGGCTTTAAAACACTTGAAGAAAAATCCCCAAGCTTCACAGAACCTCCCTAAAACCTGTTGGTAGCAGTTTGGCATGAAACAGGGAGAAGCTTTTACCCTGGGGATTACCCGTAAGGGTGAAATCAGTCATGAAATACTCATGAGTTTGAATTTGAGGCAGTCTATCTGTTGACTCGCTTTCGTAAGTGCTGTTTGCTATCTCGAAGTCACTTGTCACTGTGGGAGAGTAGATGTCTTTTGTCTGTCTGTAGCTTTACTCACATGGGCCTCTTGGGTTTTCGGAGGCCTTTTGGGCTGCCACGTACACTGGCAGCATTGCCAAGTCTTATGGGGCTGAGCCTCACTCTGATGTTCTTAAGGCCTCCACTTCTGGAGTTGGTTGCAGAGAAGTTTCTCCATTGTGGAGAAGTCCTCTGAAAACCCGACACCAGGGCAACCTTAAAGGGTCAGAAACAGAGGCTACACAAAGCCCCCAGAATTACATTTTTTCCGAAACCCAACGTGTTATTTTTAAGCCGGTGGCTTGGATGGGGTTTGGCTCTCACGTGGGAATTCACTGGGGAATTTTCCCAAGAGGGGAAACTCTCTGTCATCTCTGTCATCCTAGCACAATTAATTCCTGTAGCTAGATCTGAGCTCCACCATCTTCTTTGGGACTGGAAGCCAAAAGCAGAATGAGCAACAGACGCAGGTTAATTTGAGCAGCAGAGATTTGTGTCCAGCTGTAACATCAAAGTGGGGTTGAGCCAGGAGCTCTCTGTTGTTGAGACAAAATTGGGTCTCATGGCAGCACATATTCAAGGAGGAACCATCTAGCAGCTGACTGGAGAGAAAACACAAATGTAAACTTAGCCTCTCCTCAATCATACGTATAAAGCTAGAACTACAGAAAAAGGCATGTTTGCTGCAAAGTTTGAGTAAGTGTATGTATTCTTTTCCTCACCATCCTGACTTTATTTCAATTGTGTGGTGTGCCTGACAAAGTAATCATTTCTTCAAGTGTTTTCTGAAATGTAGCAGCTCTTTTGTTTGTTTTTTATGTGAAGAGAAATGGTTAAGTTTGTGAAAATTGAGAACCCAGTATTTTTGTAATTACTGTCAAAGAAAACTATATAAAACACTTAGGTTACTAGCCCTAGATAGATTCATTATAGAGTTTATTAACTATTTAGTAGTTGGAGATGATTGTGGTTTTCTGCATGGGCTGGAGTTGAGATAACTTAAAAATTAGGTATCCAGCAGCCAGATACTTTCAGAAGGTGATTCATTTTGTCCTAAAATAGGTAAGGTCAAGTGAGATGATTCATCCAGGGAAAAAATCGACACGATCAACTCTGTCTAGACTTGCAGTTTTAAGACAACTCAAGCTAGATAAAATACATCTCACCCTACATTTCTTCACTTCTCTGAGTGTCTTGATAGTTCAAGCAGGGAACAGACAGTGAAGGCTCAGCCGGAGGTTGTGCTTTGTCACTGATGCAGCAGTGTTTATCCCCATCTGCAAAATGGGCCCAATGCTATTTCCATACCCAGCAAATGACAGATGAGTGACAGAATTCACAAGCACCTAAAAAATATCTTTAGATTCTAGGGCTAAATAGATTATATAAAAAGCAAAGGACTAACATGACCTGCAAGACTACCCATCTATCTAAAGGTAATAAAATTTATAATGATGGTGGGTTTTGACTCTTTCTCCATTGTGAGAGAAAAGGGCTCTTTTATAGAGATTAAAAATAAGATTTTCCTATTTCTCATTCCTGCTATATTTAAGAATAATTAAAGCCATTCTGGCTAAGGGTGATATAATGCATATATTCAGAAGCAGGCTTTCAGTTTAATTTTTCCAGCTTGGGCCTGTTAGCCCATTTATTTGACTAATCTTCACACATTGACTGAAATAGGTAATTGCTCTGTTTCCCCTGAGATTTCTCTTCCATTTTTTTTTTTTTCAGGTATGAAAGATATTAGGCTGTGTGTATTTTAAATTCAAATACACTGTAGGATAGATTTATGTCCTTAAATGCTATGCAGATCTAGCCATAATTCATTTCATATAGAACTGGGGAATGGATTAAAACAAGAGTGCTAGACAAGAAAATCCAGCGTCTTATCTGATGAGGCTGCAGTCCTTTAATCCTCATTCCTTGAAGTGACAGCAGTATCTCCCTTCATTTTATGTTCATTTCACATTTTTGTCTTAATGGAAACACAGGGTAGATTTGTTTGTTTGCTTTTAAATCTTCATCCATGATCTTCATTGATGTGGGATCATGGAAGAGGTACTGAAAGGGTGTAAAGCAGGATGGTGGGGTTGTAGCGGACCTCACGAGTCCCGCAGCTGGCCTTGCGGAGAGGGTTGTGTGGACCCTCACCCCAAAATGAACAGGCACCACATATTCTTAATAGTCAAAGGCTGTGGACTGGCTATATTCAGAACTGGACCCGTGCCAGTGAAACATTGCTAGAGGAAAGAAGCAGCAAGAGTTTTAAGGTCCAATAGCTCATAAATCACCAGGGATAGAAACACATGCCATATCCCATGGGAATGCTGGGATTATACTGTTGCAACAGTATCCAAACCATGTTCTAGCTCTCTACTATCTGAGGTTACTAAGCTTATATAAATAAAGGTGTTTATTCATGTATATATAGATAATACTTGTCATCTTAATTCAAATTTCAACATGCTTTTGCTGTCCGTTGTGTCAGGAACTATTCAGACATAACTACCCCCTTCTTCATAAAGTCCAGCAATGCAGCATTCAGATGGCGGAACACAGGGGTTGCTAGTCTCATGAAATTGTAGCTAGTGGGCTGCTAAAATAATTTTGGATTTAAACAGCAGACAGGAGATGGGAGGATAGGATTTAAGGTGCTATTTAGTATCAAACATGACTGAAGTACATGATTTTTTCAGATAAAACTCCTGCTTCCAGGATGCGTTAGGTTTCCTGAAATAAAAATTGAAGAAACGGAGTGATGTGGCAAGAATTTCTGAACCAATATGCAGACGGTTTCCTAAGCTTATTTGGTTTGACCAGCTGTTCTTGGGTTACTAGTGTTGCATTTTTCAGGTCCTAGCAAAAGAGCATTCTCAGTAAGAGGAAGTCTTAACACCTAGGTTTTGTATACTATACAATGTATATGTGTATTTTCCCTAAGGCAAGTTTAATGTCTTCTCTGGTTTTGACAAGCTACAAACCCTATGAATTCTCTCTCGGTTTATTCTGGTAGAGCATAGTTTTCTGGGTAATAAAATAGGGTTGCACTTACATTAAGTCCTTTGTTACAGATTATTTATCTTGAACTTCGGAAATGATTAAACTAAACCCAAGTCTTCGTGGTACCTTTAAACATGTGGGTGTTGCTCAGAAGCCTATTTCTTATTATTAGTGCTTAGGTATTTTGCTCTGTTATTAGCACAAATACAATCCAGAAGAATGATATGCCACTGTGTATTACAGTTTTCTTTCAAAAGTACCTTAAAATTACTTGGTATTTTGTAGCTTTCTGAGGACCTGGGTTAGACTTCTCTTACCTATTTGCAGCTGCAGAAACCCCATTTTAGCTTCTTGCTGTTGAGAAAACATTCCAATATGTCACCATCTGTGAAAAGCATGAAATGCTGGCTGAGGTCTGGAACCCATTGATTTCATAGATATCTTGTCCTCCGAATATTTTTCCCATAAACATGAAGTTGCATCACACTCGTCCATCCCACTCCCCTCCAACCCAAACACTTGCAACTGGGCAAAGGAAAGCAAAAAATAACTAAACCCCCTTTTCCTGCATGTGCTTTGATTTGGTTAGAGTTTGATCGGTGTTTTTTCTTAAACGATTAAGGCCATTATTATCATTGATAATAAGCAGATAAAAATAGATATGAGAAATCATGAAGTACATCTTTTCCAGTGCACTTAATAGTATAGGTTGTCTTAATCCCTTACCCTCCTGGGTTAAGACTTTAGAACTTAATACCAAGAGAAATCATAATCCACAATTTAATATGGCTGTTATCTGGTTTTATCTGTCTGTGAAGAAGATTAAATTCCAGATGGTAGAAGTTATAATCCAAGCCTGTTATGATCACCAAAATGAACCAAATAGCCAAATGAAAAATGGTCTCACCAGAATTATTTGTTCAGGAGCTTATCTGCTGTAGCTGCCATCAGAAATGCAAAATTTCAGAAGTATATTGGAAAGGATTTGGACGACAGTGCCCCCCAGCAAACTGAGAGCTGCTGTCAGGCAACATGGATGTGATGAAAGCCCATTTCCTAGGTCATCACTTCAGACCAGTTTTCTAATCACCTTGTTACTGTCTACAAGCACTATGTTCCTTCCTCATGTACATCAACATTTGGAGCGGAGGAAGGAAGGAGTGGAGACAGCAGTATGGGAGAGGATGGGAAATAAATGCCTATGAAGAAGTGCCCTGTGATGGTGCTTGTGTGGTCACACTTCATGGACAAGGTCAGACTCAGCTTCAACAGAAGCAGGGTGAGCTATATGGCAGTGCTTCAAGCCCTGGTGAGATACAGGACTTATATGCCCGCATCACCCTGAGGCCAGACCAGGCATCTTCAAAGTGCCATCCATGCCCATGGGCAGTCTTGGTCTCTGTCCCAGAGGCCTCGCAGTCCAACAGAGATTTGGCAGATACACTTTCAACTTGTGCTAAGATTTAAGGCTTAACAAAAGTTGCCATCTGATTAGTGGTTCATGCATCACTTCCTCAGAAAATCGGGCTCTTGACATCCCTCTGAAATTGCATAGGTCAATTGTGGAAAGTACGCAAGGGGAGCAGTTTATATTTTAATGGGCATTACCAGCAGAATTCATGATGATTTTGTTCATCTGGTAACAGCATATGAAATGGGCAGCATACCACGGTTCTTTGAGGTCATTCAGGGAAAGATTTCCTGTATGGCTCAGAAGCTGCATTTTAGAGGGATGTTAAAAACGATGCAGCATGAGCACTCACGTATGTGTCAAACCTTATAATTCCTCCAGTTAGCAGTGGCCTTGCTGCCTAGAAAAAGCTTCACGTGTCTGCATATAGATAAGCAGACCTATTTCCATTTTTATTGAGGAATAAATTGAGTTGCACAGTGGTAAAGCGACTTATCTATGGTCACCATTAATGGGAACTGGACAGGGCACAAAACTAGGTTCCTTACTTCCCAGCATATCTCCTACGTGTCCCAGTTTCTCCAGTCATTCCAAAACATTGACTCCCAGTCAGCTGCAGAGATTTCCCAGTAAACAAAGTTACTTCATGTAGTCACATGCAGGATCCCTAAAGGATTTCTTTTTTTAAAGGCTATGATTTATAATAGCCCCTTTTCAAAGACTGCCCGTGCTTAGGTGAGGTTAAACTAGCGATTATTCCGAAGTCCTGTTTTCAGTGCAGGCTCTCCGGATGGTTGCTGATTTTGTTCCATTTAAAGCATTTTGTGGCATGAACTCACTTTGTTTCTGCCCACATCACTGCATTCCTGGGATGTTTTTCACAGGCCTTAGCAAGATCATCTGACAGCAACTAGTGAGGTCAATGAACTTTATACACAATTAAACACTTGAAGCTAGGAGAATTAATTGTTATTTTTTTCCCCTGCAAAGTTAGGGAAGGATACACGGTACGTTATAGTCTGTAACGGAGTCAATGTTATGTGTGGTAATCAAGCTAGTTTCACATGATTTAATGCTGAACAGAGTCAGAAAATGATTGCATCCTTTACATGGGCCTCACAGAGCAGTCACCACCCACACTGTTTATTCAGACTCGGAGCTCTGCCATTCACTGTTTAAGCCAGAGGAGGAAAAAAATCCCTTCATGAATGCTCTTGAAGCCATGTATTCTCTGTGCAAAGTGGAGCTGGGGGGGAGGAATCCAAATAAGGTCCTTTCGATTACCGTGGTTACAAGGAGGTGTGATTTTCTCCAAACCTCCAGTGGCACAGTAAAGGAAGGATTATTTGGAGCTGGGGATATCAGGGGGAATCAAACCAAACATAAGCTGATGCCACTAAAATTTCCTGAGACAGCTGGGCAGCTTTTCTCCTCCCAGCCTTCCCATCTGTTAGTACCTGAACAAAGAGGTAAAATTACCTCACCGCTCCATGCAAAATAGGTATGGTTTACCGAAAAGGCATGTGATATTGCAGATTTTGTTCAGTACGCTTCTTTCAAGAGTGAAAAGCTTTACTGCTGTCTTACACCTTAACTTTTTTTGGTAATAGAAGTATTTGGAAACCAGCTCTTTGCTCCCTCATGCCTACCCATATGTTACAAAGGAAGCTCTAACCCAAAAAGATTGTAAGCAAGGATGCAAGACATCAAAGACACCCTAGTAAAATTTTATATGCATCCAGTGATAGTGTTTTTACTCCTTCTATAGCTAAACTGATCTCATCAGGAAGGCTTTCACTACGCTTCCATTGATGTTTTCCCTTTTACAGTTCTTCACATTTCTTCTGCCTAATCCCTTTCCTTTAAAAAGGGATTCCTCACTTCCCTAGGCACTCATAATTTAAAGTTTCTGCAGATCTAAGCCACTCTTTTAAATTTATATCTGCAGGTTTCTGAGGTTATAGAAATGCCAAGAGTACATCATCAGGTAGTCTAGAGACATAAACTAGAACACCCCTCACCCCCACCACCTAAATTTTATTCAGCAATTAAACTTTTCATCTTAGGTGTCAGATAATCCCAGTAGCAAGCACCAACTGGTTGGCCCCTCATCTGAGACTGCTCATGTGCCTTGCTTTATCCAACACATTATTTTGCATCCATGAGTGGGAGATTCTGTTCTTCCTCTCCCCACCTCTTAATTGCTGGTCTCTTTTGTGGGGATTTTTTTCCCTTCTGATTTGTTTTAAATGAATGAAACAAGGATTCCCTTGCTCAGTAGATTCATACCCTACCCCCCCCCCTCCCCCAAAAAAAATATAGAGGAGACTATTTTCCTTCTTACAGTTATAGTTGTGTAATACATACTGATGTAGTGTTAGAGTGGTACCTTCATGTTATCTTGTTGCCTTGAAATACTTCAAGACCTGCTCAGGTTGTGTATTCCCTTGACTGAAACAGTTCTATTCCGAGCTCAGGTATCTCATCCATTTTTCCATTTAAGAACCGATCATGAGATGTGCAGTAGCTGCTTGCTTTTGTTCTTCTCGCCAGACTTTTGCTTCCTAAGTTAGACTTGAGCCATGGTAAACCCAGGGATCTGCAGTGTCCTTCAGGTTGCTGTCTAAAAATACTTAAGGCAATTTTCCAGCCATCCAGTATCTAATAAGATGGATTTGTTTCATGCTCACAGTAGTTAAATGTTATGGATGAAATTCTTCTTGGAGAAGCATAAACAGGGCTTGCTGACTTCAGTGGGAGATGCATGGCCAGATCAGGGAATAAAACTTGTCCAAAGTGTCTACCATTAGAAGATAGTGGGGCAGGTGAGCTTACAGAGCACAGTGATTACTTCAGTCATTGTTTTCCTTGTTCAAAGCACTTACATGAGGCAGTGTCTGGAGGGACAGAAAGTTAATTATCCCCAAACAGAAACCCCTTTAGATATAGTAACGGTTATTGAAGCAGTATTTATATTTCCAGCATTTTCAGTGCTGCTTTCCCACTTGCCTTTGAGATGTGACAGAAATGTTCCTCTCCTTCTGCCAGTGAATGTGTTGTTAGTACAGAATTCACTGGTACCAGAACTGTATTTGTATTTCCACACTGGGTCATTTGCGTACTTTTAACCCACGTTTGCCTCCTTCCTCAGCAGCGGGGAAAATGCAGTAGGTAGTATTCTGGCCACAAGCTTTGTTATTTGTACTTTCAACCCAGCTTCATGTGTTTTGACTCTCCTCAATAACAGGTGCCCCACCAAATCAGCTGTCTTAAGAGAAGGAAAACCACTATTTGTTTTGTGAAGTGAGTGAGCTTGATGTAGGAGTCTCTGTGTGATTAAGTATCTTTACAGATACAAGATAATCATATTTGATATGGAAAAGTGAGTCACTCAATGGTTTTGGTTTTTTGCTAGGCATCACTAGAGTCTTTCCACTTCCCTTCCAGAGCTGTCAGCCTTATGGGGTCACAGGGGGGTGTATGAAATCTTTGCCTAATTCAAGCCAGAGAGGGTAGTAACTGGTAACTTTCTGGTTCCATGGTGCCCAGAGCCTATTTACATTATGATATAATTTATATTATAGTATAAACTACTGCAGAGCTCCTCAGTGCTGTGCCTTCAGCCAGCTCTACCCATGGCCAGGCACTGCCAGGCTGAGCTGGCACATCCCACTTTTACACAGCCCCTGTCCTCCCTATAGCCACATTTTAATTTATGTCATAGAATCATAGAATTAACTAGGTTGGAAAAGACCTTTAACATCATCAAGTCCAGCAGTTACCCCAGGACTGTCCTTTGTGATCATGGTTCTGTTAGCTCTCTCTATGGCTCAGGGAGCTGGGAAACTAATTTTTCTATTGCTTACTGCTTTTCAAAGGCCCTACTCCACTGATACTTGGATGTGCTCCATTAGTCTGTACCAATATGATGCAGGCAGTCGTCATTTTACAGCAAATTCTGTCCAAAATAGCAATTATATTCAGGGAAAATCTCATCAATCGCTCTAAGGCTTTGGTACAACCATGGCCAGCTTACTCTGTGAAGACCATCTTGTTTTTCACTGTTGAAGTACTGAGACAGCTTTCAGTTCTGCTGGATTTATTGCTGAATCCTGATGCACGTAACAGTGAAAGCCAGAAACTGTCTGGCTGTGGTCACCTTGCGCTCCTTCTGCCAGATAGGTCCTATTAGACTTCCCTTTGTCATCTGGAAAACAAAGTCCTTGTAAGCTTGGATTGACAAAGGGGCTTGTTCATGGTAATATACAGCCCCTGAACTCCTGAGAAGCCCTGCCAATAAATGCTTCATTGAAAGGCGTTCTTTCCTTTCAGTTACCTATCCTGCATGACAGCGGGATTACACCTAGACTGAATAGAAGGCTTTCAAGTTACCTAGGAAGTTGTGTGTTGCTCTTATAATGCTATATGAAGGCTGTGCTGTCAGCAAGACCCATGTGCCTTTTTCCTCCTCCCCCCTGGGTTCCTTGGAAAGGGGACAGGTATGCATAAGCCCAGAGGAGTGCAAGATGTGCCCCGCAAGTCTTTTCTGAGAACAGTCTGCATCTTTGGAGTGCAGATATGGGTTGCACTGTGCAGGTGCAGCACTATTAATTCCTGTTTCTTCTTGTCTATCTGAAATTGTGGAAGAGAAGCCTGCTAAAGTAATATTGCTAGCAGTTTGTTGCATTAAGCATAGGAAACATCTCCATGGGTTGTTTTGCTGTCCCATTCAGCTATCCTTGCCCTCCTCTGCCCCCGGGACGGAAGCTGCTTTGCCAAATTCTTGTTGTTACATCGCAGCTCACGTGGACCTAACTGCATATACCAGCATGCTGTAAAGGTTCTTCGTGCTTCTTCACTGGAAAAATCAAGTGAGCCTGAGGTGGCCCTGCCAACCCGGCAGCACTGGTGGCAGCGCTGGCTGAGGCTGCGCCATAGTGTATAGCCCAGGAGAGCTGGAGCTGGAGGAGTTCACAACGGGTTAAGCATGGGTGGTTTTAAAGTGTTTCTGAATCAGGATGCTTGCTTGTTTTGGAGACTGATTTATTTCCTCCTGTACGTGTTTGGGATCAGAGCACTTGCTTCCTCTGACTCCTGGTGTCTTTGTGGTCTCTCTTTGGACTACAGCTCTGCGAGGGAAAGACTGTTACTCTCTTACTTTGCTATGAAGCTGGCATGGTAAGGCCTCTCGTCAACACTGTAACCCAGAAGATCAATAATAATAAGTGGTGGAGACATTTCAGATGCCTTAAATTAGTCATATGGAAAAAAAGTTTGTATTCCCCGTGGCTGTAATGTGGATGCCTAATAGGGTGGGTCAGGAGGTTGTGCTGGGGGTCAAAATGCTAGATGTGCATCTGAAAATCCTTGCTTTTGGATGGCAGAAGCTAGGGGGTGGGGTGGAGGTGGGATTTAAGACCCTTAATTCTATATAAATATAGCTTTGTGGTTTAATGTGCACAGCTCTGTGGTTTATCATTTACTGAGAACTATGCTTTTCTAAGAAAATGCTCTCTTCCTGGTGCATATCTAAGCCAAAGCCTCTGCTGTCAATTTGTTAACCGTAAGGATTACTCTTTAAAATAACTGTTTGGTAGTAATAAGGCCACACAATTGCCCGATTCACGCTGCAGGTGAGTTTAAATCGTGTTGACTAAAGCTACCCTGAGCAAGACATCGATGTTGCATTTGAGTATTTGCCAAGAAAAATGTGAAAGTTCCTAGAACTGGCTACAAGGACAAGGGATTAGCCTGTCCTTCCAAGCCTGTAAATAAGGTCCTCAGACACTTTTTGCACTTGGGAACATGAACACTGACTGTTTATGCTTTTTAAAGAAAAAAATAAAAGATCCTGTGATTTTGCTGATTGCAAAGAGTCAGCTTTGCACTTGCTCAGCTACCAGCATGTGGGTCATTTGATGTTCTTTCCTAATCAGGAATGCATCATGAAACCACTGTTCCTTGCAGTGAAAGGTCACTGGATTTTTCATTTGTATTTGCCATTTGTATTTCTCTAATAAATCACACCCTCTGATAAACTGTATGAGTGAAACCATGGAGCAAATGAAACTTCAAAACAAAACCTTTCCTTTGGCACACATATAGATCCTAGAGTTTGCCTGAATTTCCAAACGAGGTACCTTTTTAATGAAGTAGTTGGTTATTGGGTTGCAGGCTAGATTAAGAAAATAAAGGGTGCGCATCCTGTATAGCTGCATGAATTTGGTCTGCCAGAATATTCTGATTTGTTTGTAAGCACGGATATTTAGTTTCAGAATTAGTATAGAGGCTGAATAGTTAACAACCCGAGCTGTTATGACTATGTTAACAGTGCAGAAATGTATCCAAGTGCAAGTTCAAAAAAACATAGCTTGGTACTTGTGATGCTGGTAAAAGGTATTTTATGTTGTATCTGTTCAGGAAAGACCAAAACCATTGCTTTGTTGCAGAGTTTCATGCAATGCAAGTCCCATGAAATGCCTCCATATTATTATTGGTAGAGAGTCTTTTTTTCTTTTCTCTTCCCTCTTTCCCTTCCTTAAAAAGAAAAACTAAATCTGATTTTTATAGCTCAGGGCTTGCTTGTTTTCAATAATGGGAACTGAACTGTAAAACTGGAACAGGGCAATATTAAATCAGACATTTTTTTCTCCACTGCGACCTGTGCTGGGACAGAGCTTGGGTGCAGGAGGGACTGTGGCCAGGCTAGAGCTCCCTGGCTCAGAGCTGCTTGGCTTCACCTCTGCCTGTCACTCCCCTGCCGCTGAAGAAAATATTTCCATTTGTTCTCTCCAGGTACTTTATGGCAGTGCGACGTGGCCAGAGAATGCAGTCCTCCCTCCGCGAGAGGGGCAGGACATACATCCTTTATTTCACTTGCCCACTGCTTCTTGTGCTGAGCAGGCAGTCTCAGTTCTGGCATCTCCAATCTTTCGAATACTTGCCTTTGCAAATTCAGTGTTCTTTTGACTGGAGAGAGGTTTTTTGATGTCCTGTCCCTATAACTTATGGATGCTGTTTCCCCTTAATGAAAAGAAAAGAGAAGACATACACTTTGTTTTGCAGATTCAACAGAGACACAAAGGGTGCATTGTTCTGGCCCTCCCAGCATGCCAGTAAATTTTTTATGTTGGCAAAAAGGACCTGGGCCTCAGAAGTCCTGAGCACTTCTGGTTT
>JAVHNF010062050.1:2989-13121 GCA_034783455.1 Micropsitta finschii
TGTGTTTGCTTGTTTTTCATTCCTAACTTGTCAAAGATACAGTCAAAGAAAAACAAGAAAGATCCAATAGAGGGTAATGGTCTTTAAAAATTGCTTGAGTGTGTTACTGTTGGTTTAGTTATATTATAGGACTTTGATGGTTAAATAAACAAATAACATTTTACTACTGACAATTTATACAGGATTTTATGTTACTAACAAGATTTCTGAGCCTTCTAGTCAGCTCATGAAAGAGGATGAGCTGACAGTATAGGGGAATTGCAGCAGCAGCAAAGAGAGCACAAATGATAAAATAGAGCTTGAAGCCAAACAGCAGTGGATGGTTTTGGCACAAGCATCTCTTTCATGAGGATATGTTCCTCTTTGTAAACTTAGCCAGAAGCTTTTTAATTTCAGCAAAACAGAACCATCTCAAACATCTTTATTTCCTTCTCTGTAATACAATCATTTCGCCTCTCTCAAAACAAGAAGAAATCTCTTCTTGTAGTTTAACTAGCTTCCACAAAACCAATTTTATTTTGAAAACTGGTGGATTTGCTAACTTACAAAACACTAAGCAATCCTGAGTTAAGAGACACACATATTGAGGTTTTGCATACTGCTTCACAGGAGCCCCAAAAGTGTGATCTAAAACCCGATTATTTTCAGTGGAGGAAATCTCATTGACTTCAACCACATACATATATAACAGGGGTTTCAGACTGCTGTGACCTAACATTTTTCTCTAATTGTGCCTGGTCAAAGAATAAAACAGTTGAGTTCTTGGAATGGATTTGCCTGTCCACTGGGGTAAAAGTATTGCCGCGGTAGAGAAGATAGCTTTATCATTGCCATGTTATAGAATCCTGTACCAAAGGCTTTCCAGGGTGTCTCCCCTCCCTCCTCCTTGATGGCACAAGACTCAGAAATTAACTTGAACTAACATACAAATGTATGTAAAGCCAATTTGTAAGCAGAAATTTCAGTTCCTGCAACTTCTATATAATAATTTTATAACTCCAGAAGCACTTCACACCCAGCTCTGTGAAGCACTGAAATTGTTAGAAAAACTGAATGAATAAATGCATAAATAAGTATAAATAACATTAATCTCAGCCAGTTTTACTTTAGATGGGTTTATATTTTACATGTTGATTTATAAAAATGAAAGCTTTTTTAATGTCATGAAGCAAAAATAATGTTGGTTTGTTTGTTGGGTTGGTGTTTTCAGTCAGTGGGAACAGTAACAATTATTTGAAAGCAGATCTTTTTACCAAGAAATGTATCTGCCTTACTAGAAGTGAACAAATATTGTTTATTAAACAAGAGATGAATATAAGCATTTTTAATGTTTAAGTGTTGTAGGAGTGCAACTTTTCCTTCTACTTACAAGGAGAGCTTACTTATGTTTCTATACACTTTCACAGACTTTCTACCCTGCTCTGCCTGAACATAGCAAATATAAGCTAGTAGAAGGTAACCTCAAAGGGCTGGGCTGGTATTAGCCCAATTGATAACCTGAGATGAATCAGAAATTTTAAATACATAATTCTTGTAGGTTTTCTTATATCTGCATTCCCTGCGCAAGAGCTGTAGGCGAGTTAGAATTATAATTGTGTCTTACATAACAGGTAAACAAGAAAGGTTCCCCCCAAAGACCCTGTTTTCTCATAGCAGTATGTTAACAGCTAAACCAGGAAACAGCTCAAGGACTCTACATTTGAGTGAGGAAGCCAGTTAATAGCACTTGTATACGTCACCACTGAAAACGTTAGAAAGTTATTCAGATAACCCACTCCAAAGCTTTACTTTTGAAATTAAACCCCCAAAACTTAAAAAATGAGTTCTATCAAGACAAGAATCTAAAGATTATTGCAGACACATTTTAGATAGTGAATGTTACGAGTTCCACACAAAGAATTAATTTATCATGCTTATTTTTAACAGTTCCTTTGTGTAGCAAAATTCAGCAACTGAAGTGGTAGAAAATGATATTAATAGCAAATATCAAAGATTGGAAAAGGACATAAAGACAGCTTTAATAGCTAGGGAGCACTTAAAAATAGTAAGTTAAACCAGACATCTTCTGTACAAAAAACAACTCTATGAGGGTGACATCAGCTCCCACTGGAAAGGGCAAGATATTCTGAAGCTATTTATAGTCTGTAAAATTATTGCAATTTTGAGACAATTTTAGGAGAAAGATCTGACAATGTTATTTTACAATGACTTTGTTTTGGTTGTGTCAAATAATTACTGCAGATATAACAGCATGTCTGTTATAGCCTGGAACATTTCAGTTTCTGTGCTATTACTGAATACCTGAGTTTTGATTTAGAGAGCAAATGGGATTTGTCAGAACTGAAATAATAGTTATCCCTAAAAGAAACTGGATATAGAAAAGGAAATTAATAAATGAAATACTTAAGTTTGATAATTCTGTTACAGTAAGTCAGTATCATTGGGGGGATATGACTGACAAATGTTAGTTACATGGATGTGTAATCATTATTCCTTCAGTATTTATAATAGAGAACTCACATACCAGCATGAGTTGTAGGTGAATATAGTACTTACTATTTACCACTATGGGATTATTTTCCAATTAGTTCCAACACTGTTTAGTCCATATGAGTAAATTTTAGCTTTTAACTAAGATTCCATGACAGAAACTAGTAAATAACCCATGCTTTCATAACAGAAAGTGGGCAGAGACACCAAGGTCGCTGGCGAAGATCTCTCCTTTTCTCTGAAATTTGAGAAAATACTAAAGTGAGCATGGGAAGCAGCATTCTGGCCTCCATAAACTTAATGGAGTTTCGATACTGACTTCCTAGCACAATGAATAACTATGCTTCAAGCTCTAAGGTACCCTGAGCTTTTTTACTCTCAGCACAAAAGGGAAGCAAACAGTGACTGGTGCTTCACTGCAAATGAGTGGAAATCTGACCACCCAGCTGAGCTTTTCTTTGGTCTAAAAATTCAGACTATTCTTCAGACTATTCTAATGAAAGCAGGTATGTCCATGTACAAAATGTCTCCCATTCATCATGTCCCATTGAGGATCTTGCTTCAGTTTTTGTGGCTGTAACTCATGCCCAGCAATCTGGTTCCATTCGGAAACCACTGAGCTGGCAATCAATTTCCCACTGTTATATGGGTTGAAAGCTAAATCTAAAAATGAAACTACTAATATATTACAAATACGTACTAAATCTGTTAAGAAGGTGCTGACAGATCACATTAAAACATGTACCCTTAAGCTCTAGGTAGCATGACAAGTGACTTCTGATACATGATACCATTATTGACCTTTGAATTGTACAATTTATAAAGGAGCAAAAATCAGGGGTTTTTTGGCTTGCATGTAAGCTAAACCAAAAGGGGAAATGCCTCATGCTGACACTGTAAAAAGAGTTGCCTGTAAAGCTTACTAAAAGTTAATATTGTGCATGAATTCCCTGATACAGATTTAAAAGCAAATCACTCTTTTGTTGCTTTCAGTTTTTCCTCTCTATGTATTCCATACGGATGAGTCAACCTGCCACTACTGTGATTCTGGTGCTATGACAGTTTTCATATGTAAACACTTAAAAACTCTCTACCGAGGATCCAGGATCTGTGAGTTACATACATGTCAATGTCTGAAAATCCTGCCACAGGATCTTTCTCATGGTATGGTCAATACTGGCTTGAAGGTAATCATCCAAACAAAATATTATCTGTAACATATGAATTTAGTTTACTGCAACAAATATTTACTGTTATTTGAAAGAAAGGGGAGTAAGAAGGAACTCTTGTAAAGTGGTTATGCTGAAGATAAGTTCAAGTCCCTTACAGCTAGTTTTGGCATGGGGAAAATTTCACAGAAAAAGCAAGCATAATACTTAACACAATAATTTTTACGGATCTCCTAATTCTTTCCATTTATAATGAACCAAGGACTGTGTTTTAATTCATGTTTCTCTGCTAGCTGAGGGAAACCATCTGCTTTCAACAACAAATGAGCTATTTGGAGATGGTTCTTGGCACCAATAGGACAGAGATCTGTGTACCATGGTGAAGAAAACAGTGTCCTAACCGCTTTCTCCATAGGCTCAATTGACCATCGCCAGGCCTGGTCATTATTTGCTTCTTCCTGGAGAAGAACATCAAAGAGAGAAGCCAAGACACAGAGGCGATGCAGATGGCAAATTTATTGTGGCACACATCAAATGTGCAGTGGTACCAATAGCAGGGGTTGCAACATGGAACTGTTTCATAGACATTACAAATGGCAGCAGTAGAACCAGCAGCATTAGCTCACAACTGGCTTTTGGATTAATCATTTTACAGAATGTAACTGTGATCTTGTTATGACTCCAAGCAAATACAGAGGCATTTACTGAGAAACGCATTACAACAAGGAGTTCAGTTTTGGCTTATTTTTAACCTCAGAACACTAAACAGAGGGCAGTTATCTCTGATCGTATTTCAAACCTATGCCAAATGACAGAATTCAAATTATTAGTGATGCTGGCCTCAATTCCATTTCAGTTCATGTTGATGTAAACTGGGAACAGAACCATTGAGTTTCGTTAGTGAAAGGCTATCAAAAGTATCATTGGAATCAAGTGCTTTTTGAAGGCTGTGCACACTTATCCTGCTGGGTCACATTTTCGGCAGCAGTAAACTGGTACATATCCACTGAAATCAGGATGCTACAATAATTTTGACCAGCTGAGCTGATGGGCTGTATTCTCAGAAAACATTGATTTGAGAACAGAATCTGAGAAGTTAATCACACTTCATTCTAGGTGGAAGCTCTGCTTCTGACACATTCCCTGTCTGCAGTGGTTTTACAGACCATTTTACATTTTCTCACTAGGTTTCCTGTTTTTTAAAAACATAGCTTGCGAGCCACTTGCAAATTCTTTTATTTTCTGATTGTGAGGCCAGAAAAAGAAAAGGATTGCAAGGAGAATTCTCTCAGATTGGTCTTCACTGGATTTAAAAGCCTTCAGGAAACATTTGAGGTAATCCAGAAAGATTGAAGAGTACAGATGTACCTCCCAGGATGTGAGGACTAATGCATGTAATAACCGTATTTCTTTAAAATGGCTTTCTCAGGCAGAGTTAAAGGCATAGATGTAGCTAAGGGATTGGACTCAGGCCAAGTTGTAATGTCTCTGCTGTTTATCTTCACCCCACACACACACACACCATCCTCCAGCAGAAAGAGCAGAACAAGCATTTTGCTAAGTGATTTAAGGTTTGCTTTCACTCCCTCTCTTACTTAGACCTCCTGCCCAAATATTCTTGGGCCACAAATCAAAAACTAAATTGACTAAACCACAGGAAAAATACAAAGCCCACTGCTCAGGCTATTTTTACTTTATTTATCTGCTAGGAAGAAAGGGAAGATAGAAAAGACAAAGTATTCAATATTTTAGTATTAATATATCAAAGTAGGAAGAGTAAAAAATTGTAGGTTATGCAGAGCACAATTTTGTAGTGACCACTCTGTCACCAAGGTGGCTGAGATTTGTCTTATATAAAAATTATTTTCTTAACATTCTTATCAAGAGGTCTTGGAGCAGATCATCACAAAGAGTGGGTTTATTTTTTTTTTTTATTCATCGCTGCTCTTCATATAAACACAGATTTTCCTTGTTAGACATAAATCGTACTTGAACAGACCAAGAAGGATATTGTGTATGTTTATCCATCCTGCCCATGAAGGATAGCTCTCTGCTGTGCTTATTTGTACTCGCCATAAGATGATTAAAGGCTTAATCCATGCTGCCCTACAACCTCTCTTCAGTTCACACCCATGTCTAGTTATTAAACACATAAGGAGCAACCTTTCTCCTTAGATGGCCAATATGAACAATAAGAACTTAAAGAAGGCTTAGAGGAAAGTTTTGGGCTGTTTTAAATTGTTCTGGATGCTGGTTAAGAAATAACAGCAACTGCTTCTGCCCCTCTCCCAGTAAACATTGTGCAAAGCACGTCTTACATCCCATAGAAAGGTAAACATGGCTCAGCAAGCACACAGGACACAGCAGTAAGAAAGATGTGTGGCTTTCATGCCTTAGTATTTTATACATTTCTAGTTGTTAGGCCTTTTTCAACCAACAACCTGTTGTACCAAACTTCAGGACACTGACTTACAGATACATTCCTGAAGAGCTTCAAATGCCCAGCACAGAACTGATTCAATGCTACTTTTGCTACTATTCTTATTCTGGTCTCTGAGTCAGCACAGCAACAGGTCATGAGCTTTGGTTAAGAGGACAGACTGTTTCTTCTCTTCTTTTTAGTCATGCTATTCCAGCTTATTTTCCAGTGCCTCCCCCTGGGCCAAGTTCTGCCTTTTGAAATCCATGCTGCAGAAAGCAAAATTTGGCCTCTTTCCACCATATTACAAGTAATTTTCAAGGTTAACCACAGGAAAGGCAAATGAATCATGTGGGAGCAATCATTTATAAAGACCTTTATTCAGGTGCTCTTCCCCATCCTGTCCATTTGCTCAGCATGCACTGTGGCAGCAGACAGACACAACACACTATTGACCAGAAAATTGGTCAGAGAATTTAGCTTTTTGCAGTGCAGTAATAACTAGATTCACAACGAGGCTTGAATGCAGAAAATAAAGAAGAAAAAACTCTACTACATCCCTGCCAAAATCTCTGGAAAACAAAACCAACCCTGTAATACAATCCTGTTTGTTAAAATGCTTCAGGGTGCCTATGTTCCAGAGCTGGAAGCGTAATAAATTAACTTAAGCAGTGGATGCCTAGGACAAAACCCTGTGGGATACCTGAGCCAACCCAACAGGTGGAGAAATTGAAAACAAATTGATAGCCTTGGGACAGGAAATATTAGAACCAAGCAATTATAATGCCAGACTGTCTAGCATGAAAAGCAAGGAAAGCCAACAATGATTTGCATTGATACAGCACCATGAATAGTGCATATAAGGTGATGTCCCAGAGCTTTTCACAGCAATGGAACATCATAGCACACAACTACTGAAGGTAAACAGGAAAAAAAGTGTCATAAAAATCCAGCCCAAAACAACAAAAGTAGGAGTATTTTTTTAAACCAGGAGAGTAGTTTCTGTCCTGTGGGAGGAATGAAGCAGGCTTGAATATATGCCTTCATGGTGTCTATGCTCTGAGGAACTCGGGTAAAATGAGTTTTGTTTCACATGGTTTCCACAGCACTCTGGAAATCAAAACTTGCACAATGGTTTTGGTCTCCAACACAAACACATTAAGCAAAAGGAGATCCCTTGTTACACATGCTGCTCCTTTTCCTTATTTTCATTATTTTACCTCTACACTCTTCCAACCTGCATGCTACCTACATGCTGCTCTCTTGGCTCAGTGCAGCAAAAGGCAATGGTAGAGTTTTCATCTTAATTTCTGCAATCAGGCACTTGAGCCGCTCTGAAAGCTCCATCTGAGGTATAGATTAAAGCTGTCAAGAGTTGATTCTGCAGAAAGTGTGACCTTTGGTTGAACACACCTTTCCTAGGAGTTGCCACAAATCTATAATTAACTGCAGCTCCAACACTGCTGCCAGCTCCATGCTGTTCCTTCTCAGCTGTTAAGACTTATATGTGCATTATTACCATTGAGGTTCAGCAAAGTACCACGTTCCATAACTGTCTGCTCAAGGCCCTATTATTGGATAGAAAAGTGAACACAAGACAAGTTTCCCACTTTGCCCTGTAAGCTAGAGCAATCACAGGGCCTGTGCTTGAAATAGTGTGGGTACCACCTTATCTCTGAGCTCCTGGTGCACAGCCATCCCTACCGTGAAAGGAAGAGGTGTCCCTACAGTAGACATGTAAGGAAATGGGATTAGACTGCACCATTTCAAGACATGATACATGCTGTTCTCTCTCTTAAGGAGCCAGGAGCTTGACATAGGCACCATGCATCTGAAGTTACCCCAGGAAAATCCTCCTCACAGGTGTATTGGGAAGGCTTAATATTTTGAAAGCAGCTATCCAATAGAAAGTGCCAGAGAAGCACTCTCTACAATTACAATTTTGCCACTTGAAAAGCTTGGCTATGTCGTAGCAGTGGCTCAATTAAGTTGAAATGCAGGACTGCTCCTGATGGTGCAACGGTTGTGAATATCATCATAAAACATTTGCTAGTCTCCTGGAAACGTGCTAATTATGGGCACAAAATACACTCTATTTTCTTCCTGAGCACCGAAGCTCAACACGTTTACTTACATTTGGAATGAGGACAGCTACTGTCTTTTCTTAATGCAGCTTTATGTCATTTATGCTTCAGATCAATATAGCTCTGCTACAGGCAGCACAGGAGTAGATGCTTTTGGGAACCTCTTCCCAGAACAAAGTCTCAGGCAAAACTGCCACAGTTCTCCCTGACTGCTGCAAAATTCAAGGCACTTGTCTTTGATTCAATTCTCTGTTGTCCCACAAAGGGAGCCAGGAAGCCCTTGGAATACTGCTGATTAGACTGTAGTACTTAAAGAGGCCTGGAATTCAAATGATCCTACAAGAAGAAACTTGACTACAGACAAGATCCGATTTACCTGATTACTTCTGCAAGCCCTGCAAGACATACTACTAGGCAACTTCATGCAGGAGTGCGTGGAAAGACCAGATAAGCATTTCTGGTCAACAATCTAAATGCAAGAGCAATCACCTCATCTGCTGAGACAGGTGAATCAGGGCAAGAGAACAAGTTAAAAATCATTCCCCATGCTACACATCTCCTTTACATAGACTGTAGAAGGATTAGATTTACCCTTTCCTACTCTCAAAGCACAAGCCAAAGAGAACAAGTAAAATGAAGTGTTCATGTAGTTGCTTTACATGTAAATAGCAAATTACTTTCCTGTGTTCTGAACAAAACAAGGCTCAACATTTTGTCAAACTTTTAATTTACTATTAGATTTTTTTCTGGATTTTTACTGAATCTTTCTCCATGACAGAACAGCTACATACCCATGAAGAAGTTAGATGTTTTGACTGGAGAACCTTTCCATTATAAATAAGGACTATTCTCTCATGATAAAGAATGTAAAAATAAGCAAATACTGTGGACTTTCAGAGTAAACTTTTAAGAAAATGTTGGTCCAGCTGATTTAAGTACACTCATTTTAACTGTATTATTTGCCATGTTATGTAGCCATGATGCTTAGTAGGGTTGTCTGTACTTATACTCAAGAATATTGTAAAATCATACTTAACATAAGATAGAAACAGTTACACAAACTGTTACACTCAATGCCAGTATTATTCTTCAGGTCAAATGCTCAGTGCCTCCAAATCTGGGCTTCACACAAGGACACCTGAAAGTCATATGCACCATGCTAAATGTTTCCCAACTCTAAACGAGAACGGTGAGTATGCTGTTCAGTAATCCCTCTAAGCCAAATTTTTTTGACAGTGATGTGCTTCATTTTGCATCCAAGTGCTAACACAGTGTCACACAATTCCCTGCACAGCAAACCCACCAGTTCTGACAGCTCGGGACAATCTCTGAAAACAGTTTCTTGCAGACAAGACACTTTACAAGATTTGCTGTTACAGCTTAGTTTTGGCATTATCCTTCACAAGATGCATCAGACAAAAATGTACAAGTAGCCACTGGGTCTATAGTTTGCTGTAAGAGAGTACTGAAAATGTCCATTTTGGCCATTCAGCTGGACAAGGGACCCTGGGGGAGCATTAAGCTATTTTAAGGAGATATAAATCTCCTTTGACTGGATAGCCACTAGCCTTTAAGTGGCTACATTATAAATGTTAATCATTCTGAACCTGATTCAGGATTAAGAGAGTCAGACTTATTTTTGTGCTGCAAGTTGTGAAAGGCAGAATATGCCCCAAAATTGATTGATTCTGTGCAAGAGCCAAATGGATGCTGTTGCACCATTACAGAAACTTGAGTTTCCAGTGATACCTAGATCCTTCCTTAATCACACTCCTCAGTTTTTCCACATTTACACATCGTGGGTGATAGCTTCCTTTACAGATTTATTTTTTAGTTAATTCAGCACTGTAAAGCTACCTGTAAGGCACATTACTTCTTCAGGGACAATATGGATGTGGTGGTGATTTGAACATCACTAGTAGAAGGAAGTTGACTTTAGGACTGGAGATTTCAGGCACTATGGTAATCTG
>JAVHNF010062052.1:5418-15956 GCA_034783455.1 Micropsitta finschii
CAAGTGTTTTATGTCCTTTTCTTTTCTTGCTTGAAAGCACATTCTTGGTTGAAAGCAGTCTCAAGGACCTGTTCTACATCTACATGAAGAGGATTGAAATATGGTTTAAAGCAGTGAAGTACTGAAATTCAGAGCTTTGGGGTTTGCTCATCCATCTTCACAGGTCATCTTAACATTATCCTTTTCCTATTGCTGCACGTTCCCAGTGGGGGTTCACTGCCAGTTTGTTTCAGGGTTGAATACATAACACAGACTGAGCAACGTGGGCTGAACATTTACAGTCACCGCTGTGTTATGGGCTGGAAGCATGTGTAGCAGAAAATGATGATGGGGTGGAGGAGTAGGGCTTCAGGTGGCTCAGCAATGCTACTGAACATCCAGGTGCTTTGTGTGGGATAAAGAGAATGGTGTTTCTTGGGGAAATGCTTTATGTTAATGTCGTTCTTGCCATAGAGATTACCAGCAAATATTATTGTGATACGTCCTTGAGGTATCAGAGATTCTGCTTCTGAGAGGCAATAGGAATGTAGAAAAGAATTCCACTACTGAAGGGTTTGGTTTTGACAGAGAATTTTTCTCTTCTGGTTCCAGTGCTGTTGGAATGAGGAGTTTCTTTAACCTGACAGTCTCCCTGCTGCTTTAAGAGGGAAACCAGTGAGATGGTGTTAGTGGTGTTGGTACCGCTTCTGCTCTTGTGAGATAACTCACATGTTTTTAACTCAGCTATTCCTTTTCAGTTGCCAATCCATAGTGAAGAGTAAAGAAAGAGGGAGAAAAAGGTAAATGTTGTATTAGTGACCTTTTAGGTTAAGTCATATGAGAATGCTGTAATTATCTGTAGAGCAGTATCATTAGCTCTTGAGACTTAGTTCTGGGCTTGTAACAATCCCTACCTTCATGTAGGCACTACTGGCTCATTTGAGGCATTGGGGAACAGAATTTAAACTATCTACTGCAAAAGCTCAGGCTGTTGACTGAGCTGAAGGAGGAACTTCAGTCCTTCAGTTGACAGAGGGATCGATCAAGAAGCATCTCCAGAGATGTGTATGTGTGTGTGTTAGCATGGATGTGTGCCCTTTCTTCAGCTCATTCTCATACATGAGTACTCAATTGGAAACGAGCTCTGCCATGACTTTTCCCCCCTCCGGCAGTGGTCCCTCTAGCTTTACAGAGTGCATTGAGCTGAACTGTAGACTCGTGTGTATTGAGTATCTGTGAGCTTACATTCCTGCATCATAGCCTTAACAAAAATCACAGTTCCTGGGTACATGTTCATGTTCTATTCCGGGTTAAATATTAAGCACTTGCACAGTGTGCTTTTGCTGCCTCAAAACAAGGCTACTTGTGAACTTCTGTCGTTTGTATAAGGTTTCTTATCAATGAATGAGCATTTACCATGTTAAGTACTATGAACCTGCAAGAAGTCTTTGTTCCCTGTTACTAATAAGTTAACATCTGTTGCAGATGGTCATTTTTTGGATTGTTTTACATGATTCAGGAAGGGCTGCAGCATCACCAAATATGTGTTTTGGCTCTTAGGTTTTGGGTAAAGAGCACAGGAAAGAAAATAAGAAGTCTACCTAACAATCCTGTATGACTGCCTTGCTCTGTATCTCCTTGTTAGCTCCGTCTTCATGATTACCTTCTGAAGTTTGTACATTGTCACTGGCCTCATTGCTCTGGCTCTCACACAACCCTCTTTTCTCATTCTTTTGGACTGCATTTTTGTCTTGGGAGATAAGAGGTTAATTTTCACATTTCCTTTAGCAAAGGATCCTGCAGGGGGTGATTTTGAGCGTTGTTTCTGTTTTCCAACTTCTGAGTTCAGTAACAACAGGATTAAGAACTTGGAAGTTAAACACGTAGACGTCCATCTAATTAAAGGGATTGGCTGTTGGCGGTTGTATTTTTCTTTCTCATTAGCATTCTGTTCATCCTGGTTTCTTTCCCTATCTCCATGTTCCCTACACACTCAGCTTGTAATAAAAGTTGGTTCTTGAATGTAAAGAAGTGTGTTAAGGCACCTGGGAAAAATATGTACAGGAAGGAATTGAATTTGCTTCTCTCTAACCTAGGTAAGATATAACAGAATGTTTCATTGTTTATATTTACAGCAATAATCAAAGCATCCATTCAGCACTCATAAGGATTATTTAAGGTGAAAATTAAGTAAATGTATTTATTTGTTTGTTTTCAACAGAAAAACAATCTCCTATTTTAAGTTTATACCCCTGCAGCCAAGTGATAAGGGCATTTTAATGTTTTCCTGCATCTATCTTTTTCCATTCTAATGTGTTGCAGGATTAGGGGACAGCTGATGCTGCTGTTAGGTAAATGTGAGCAAGTAGAGATCCTCATTACAGGGCAAAGTGGATAAAAAGAGTCAGTAGCTGAAGATGAAGGGACTGTTGTGTCTACTGTCCATTAACTCGGTAATAGCACCTCTTCTCCCTGTGAGGGGAATGGCAGGGAGCAGCATTTTGCTGTGTTGCAGGAGCAAATCCCTAAAATCTCTGCAGCAGGAATGTCTGCAAGTAAGGAGATAAATATGTGCAGACAGATTGCAGCAGAGACTTCGGGGGCATCAGAGTTTTTCTGTTCTGGTCTATTATGTAGAATTACTTGCATTGGCAGGGTGTTGAGGATTCTGTTCCCAACCCCAAGAATATAAACTAGGCTGGTAGCACGCATGCGTCTCTCCCAGGATTTGTGAGTTCTTTTGCCATGTAACTCACAGCTGAGTGTTTCTTCAGCACTGAAAATAAAAATGCTCTGCATAGCATATTGTGGCCATAAAATCAGAGAAACCAAACTGCATCTACAGACACTTCAGGGTTTCATTTGCCTGCTCAATAGGCATGGTGTTTATGGATCATCCAGCAGATGTAAACAAGGCAGGTGCTCAGATGTATGCTCTCTATTACTCTTCATTAGAGGGAGTGTGTGGCGCTTATAGTTCAGTATCAAAGGAAGGGAGTTGAAGTTCTATGTTACCACTGGGGCTGTTTCTAAAGTAGAAGTTGCTGTCACTCTAACCAGAGGACTGGCAAGATTTACTATACAAGCTTTGGCCTTCTGACTTCCTTAAGCTTTACAGCCGGGAGTCCTGAATATATGTCACTGCTCTACCACAAGGAAATTTGTTCAAAACATGCTGGAAAGGTAACTTCTTCTGATAGAAGTTACTTAATCTGGCAGATATTAGACCTAATGTATCACCTTTCTTCCTATATAAAAACATAAAGCCAGAATAAACTCCATATTGAGTGACTTGATTTGACAAAATGCTATTATGTGCCTGGGCCTGATCCAGATCAGACTTGTATTGTTGGCTAATCTAATACTGCACAGATACAGTATTAATGATCATAAAACACCATCAGCACACACAAATTCAGCAAAAGATTACTGATGCTTAACGCTACAATCATATTAGACATCTAGATTGCATCAGTAGCTGACTGACATGATGAGAGTAAATTGCAGTCCTTGGCCAGCAAATATCTACTTATTTAAGCATTCCCAGGTCTATCCAAGAAATTCTCATGGGACCCAAGAAAGTGGCAAATCTGTACAATAGTTTTAAAACTGAAGAAAAAAAATGCTGGTTTAGAAGCAACATTGATTGAACTCTTTCCCTTGTACAGCAAGATAATATTTAAATCAAAGATTTACTGGCTTCAATACCTTAACTTACACTTTATCATATATATACACATCACATCTCCACTGCTACAGAAACCAGATTCCAGATTGGTGAAGATATATTTGAAAGAAATATTTTCCTAAATAAACACTAAACATTTGCACAGTGAAAAATGTTCCCAAATACTTTAGGAAGCTTTAAGATTGTCCAAAAATGTGTGAAAAATCTATGTGTGGACACAGGCATACAGACAACTGCACAACTTAGGCTGGAAATCAACTGAAGCAGTTTCACCATAATATTTCACTGTAATGATAACAATATATAAGCTAATATCTGATATTGTTACCATTATAGTAATGTAATTGTTAACTGTTACAAAAGAAAAAGCAATATTTAAATACAAAGAGTCCTCAAACTGAATTTATGGAGAAACTAAGAAAAATCAATGCAAAATTATAGTACATTACAGCTTGCTCTCTTTTCCTTTCCACATCCATACAAACATCCCAGAAGAGACGTTTTTCTCAGAACCACTTGAAATAGTAAAACTAACATTACTTTTCTTTCATAATGCTACATAAAACTGATTTTTGAATGATAGGAAGCAATGGGTAAAAATCTGTTGTTTTCAAATTGAAGATAGAGAGGCTTATAAAGACTAAATATAACTGAAGAGAATATATAACTTTATAAATTCTTACACCTCTATACAACATGCTAGCACCTGTACAGCTTAACAGAAAATCAAGTCCTCCCTCCCATTGCAAGGCACCCAGATTTAAGGTTGACCCTCTATTATATTTCAGTCCTGTTAATCCCCGTGGAATAGCTTTAAGTCTTGTTCAGTTGCTGAGTACACAAGGCTGTCTTCACCTAATTTATAACTTCCCCCCCCAACACTTAAATGATTCATCTCATTCCTGGTAAACACAGAGCTACTGCAGACAGTGCAACAAGTCAAAGAAGTGAGCCTTATGCATGATGTAAAGACAACAAGACTACAGACATGTGAACCTGAATGTTCCATGCAGAAATCTTATGCATAAACAGCTATTTCACCAGTCTTAGACTATTTCCTTCCACCAGTGAAGTCCCTGGGACAGTGTGCTACAATACCATGAGATGGGCCTTCCTTTCCTTCCCACTGCTTCTTTTCCTAACAAAAAGGGGAAAGCAGGAGATTGAGATGCACTTGTCAGTATATAAAATAAATATGAGCTGTTAATTAGATGTACATGACTTTGCAAAATTTTACAGAATAGTCTTCCAACTTATCTTGGTTTGTATGTTTGTCATACACATGTAAAGAGAGTTAGGGGAACACAGAGGACACTAGCAAGTTGAAACTCCTTTGCACATCTCAGCCTGCTCTCCCTGCCGAGGGTGTACAGGTTCAAATCTCAAGACTAACTGCTGCAGATTTTCTTTACACTAATTAGAACTCAGCAACTCTTCGGATGTACAATAACACAACATTTCTCACAATTCAATCTGACTATTTGTTGAAAAACCATGTTGGGTTTCAATTACCCAAATACCTTGAGTAGACCTGAAGTGAACTTTTGAATGTTTAAAAAACCTGTTAAATGATATTTTAAACCAATTACATAGCCTTAGTGGCATGATCAAATCTCAACTACAAAATTAAAAAATTCTCAGATAAAAAAATTTTGAAGGTGCAATAATACCAGAGACATTGTCTCTGTAAGAAAAGTGTATCTGAAGAAATTAAGAGGCTGAAGCACCCTTCAAGTCATTAATTTATCCTTTTTCTGAAACAGAAGGAAAAGCAGGAAAGGCCATTGAATTTCAGCTCTTCAGAAATGCTATTTTCAACCAGTGTTCAATCACAGCAACTCCTCAAATCAGAATACAATATTTTACCAAATCAATTTTTTCCCTTAGCCAGAATGTCTTAACACAGCCAGACCAGAAGCAGCATACAATCCACACAGGAGATAGATAGTAGAACCCTTAATCTTTAAGGCTCATTAGTTCAATTCCAGCCCACACTAGTAGTCACTGAAAATTCTATTAAGTAATGACTGTTTGGAAGCTATCACACACAGTCCACGGGAAATGTATTAGTATACTTAAGCCCGTCTCAGAAGAGAGGCTACAGATTTTGTGTCTCTTGAGACATTTTCTTCAAGCTCTGTCAGTTGCCCCTGAAATAGAGTTTGATACAGCATGGAAATTTGCAGTGATATTGTCAATGCCTTAGCAATCAGGTCCATTCTTCAGCATTACATACAATTAAACTGAAAATAAATTGGTCCAATAGTAATGTGGAAAAAAACCCACAGCCTGGTTTCCTGCATATTTATGCCCTATTTCCCATTTAATCCCTCACCGCAGGGAGTTATTGATGGGGATTTGTAGAATGATCACACATCCGCTGCCTCTCCAGGAAGTCAGGCTGACAAAAGATTGCTGCCAAGATAGCAGGAAGATAAAAAGATATAAAAATATCACCAAACCCACCTACAGCCATGAAAACTCATTCCTGCATTTACCTGTGTTTGCATAAATACTAAACATCCCCAAGGAGCACTGAGATTTATGTATGGAGAGGAGAGAGAAATCATGTAAAGTCTGGAGATCGTCCCACTACTCCTGCACTCTACACCATCAGTGTCTGTGTGTGACACACAACATGGACCATAATAAATCAAACATAAATCAAAAGCAGAACAACAGTTACTGATTTAACTGTGCTAGGCAAGAATAGAAACAAAACATTTACAATTGCAAGGTTTTTGTTATGAATGTGTTAACGAGTCAACAGTTCTTATTCAAATTAAGGTAGATCTTTTAGTTAACATGCTCTCTGTTGCCCTCAGCTAGCATACTGGCTGTTGGCTAAGTATATAACATATACCCAAAACAAATACCTGTTAGAATTTGCACAGTACTTGCTCATATTCTACTAACTTTGCAGCTATCCTGAAATAAAACATGTAAGGGAAAATGTCAAGCAGCAGGCAACAGAGGTACAGTTGCTCTCTCCACCTACGTTGTACATGAGGTCAAGCAACTCCCTGTCAAGAAGCCTGCAACGCTACATCCTACTTGGTCCCTCACCCCAACCTCTGCATTTTTTTTTCCAAATGCAATTTTAATCAGTCATACCCAGCAGATTTTCATTTCACCTCTTTTAGAAGTCATTTCCCAACAGTCTACTTTCCATTAAAACCCCTTTTTAAAGATTCAAAGCCTTTTAGCATTTTAGTGTGCTCATCTTACGGAAAAAAAGCACAGGCAGCTCTACATGAAGGCTGCCAAAATCTTGGAGCGCAGTTGCAATTAAAAAGTCTGAAGTATGAATAAGTCTTATTTGTTCAGTCTTTAAAACAAGCCAAAACCAAGTCCCAAATTCAGTAATGAAAAATAGCCATGGGTGAAAAGAAATCTTGCCCACCACAAAAGAAAACAAACAAACAAAAAAACCAAACCCCCCCACCAAAAAAACCCAACAAAAAACCACAAAAAGCACAAAAATACCAAAACCTGTCCATCCAGAAGAATTAAATTTTGCTGTTAATAGGATTTCAAGTACTATAACCCTTTCACTCAAATAAAATAAAGGCTAAAAACAAATATTCATCTGTACCTTAAGAAACATAAAGTTCACCCTTTCTAGGATTCTTCACAGGCACAAAACTATAATCTATCATACTACTGTACCTAAATTACTTGATATAAAGATATATTAATTCAATGTCAAATCTTAACAACTATGCTGATCTCTCAAGGAGATCTCTGAAGGTCAGACATGGTAACTGTGTCTGACTATGAAAACAAAGGTTAGTTATTTTGTAAAGTATTTTTTATTCCCCAAGATTTGCTTGTCTCCAGACTTTCTGTGAATTAGAAAATACTGAAATCAGTATGCTGAGAAGCAACATTCAACACAGTGAAACTAAAGATATAGTTCTAAAAAGCAGGATTTTCTTTTTATTCAGTTGCCAGAACTTGATGAATATGTGCACTGGATGAAAGAAAATGTCACACAGAGGTGTTAACTCAGTTATTGTTTTGAGATCTTCATTCTAAAACCTTTGAAACAGGTAGTCCGACATCAATAATAGACCCTTGAAAGCTGGAGTGCAGTACAAGGAAATAGAATAACTTGATTAGATTTCATATTTTATGTGATCTAAAGACATATTTGTATGTATTATAACAAAACCAGGTGGATTATTTCTCTGCATCTATTGGCAATTCCAATCAAAGTTTGCTTTGTCACTGGAAATACTGTGTGACATATAACATGCACATCATCCAAATGTCTACTGCTACAGCTTTGCTATCAGTTTTAACAACTATATAATGCCAATTTTGAGACTGAATGGCAAATGGCTTGAAGTATTTTTTGATAAACTATTCAAGTGCATTCAAACACACATAGTAAATGCATTCACTGTGGCACCAATACCCATGATTTTTATTCTCAGGCTGCATGCTCGATAACACAGCATCACCCAATTCTTGTACCAAAGCTCCCAATTTATCAAAACCTAGTATTAACACATTTTCTTATCATAACACATGGACTTTGCTTATTACCCTTTATGTATTCTGTTTGCTGCCTTCTCAAAATTATTACAAAGTTTTTTTGGTAGAAAAGCTGTTCTGACTTATTATAAGCCCTGACCAACTATACAGATTCATATTCTAACGCACAGGAAGGATGAAAGGCTACAAGAGATGAGCTCTGGTAACCAAACCATTCCTACTGAATGTTACAGGGGTCATTCTCTAAATCTAACTGAGGCCCTGCTGGTGATGAATCTGCTCTTGAACTGTTTTTTTCACTAGCTGTTTCAAACTGCAGGTGTAGTGTAAAACATGTAAGGAAATTGGATGAGGGCAGTCCTTTACAACACAAATTCATACAGTATCAATGTGTCACACAAATGGAAGTGTGATCATTAGGATACAATAGTGGCTTGCCGAGAACCAAAAACATCAGCATATTAAAAGAGCGCAGCTAGCAATAGTGTTAACATTTTGCAACACTGATGGCATAGCCAGACACTACTTGTAAACACCTCCTGTAAGCATGTGAACATGACCAGAAAGAAAATAAAGGTGCAGTTGCATCCATGAAGCATGCAAGTAGCAAAGACTACCTGACCCCTTAATCATTCAATTTCCCCATCTACATGTATGTGTGTACACACCTGTGCACTGGTACGCACTTGTATGCATTCAGTTGCAACACCATCATTCAGCACGGATCCAAATTTGACTCTAGCAAGCTAAAGCATTTGTCCTAAACCTGAAGACCTCTGGAAGGGCACACACACAGAGCTGGAAACAAAAAATCTGCTGGCACCTGGCTCTGCATTGTTTGCTATAACTCTCTTTCCATTTAAAAATATGTATATTCAGTTTAAGCATGACTCATAGAAAAACAACTATTTAATATGAAATACACAAGTAGTAGCATTGATTCAACCCTGAGCCTCTACACTGTACTGAGATTTACCCTTTATTAATTTCAGTCACATGTGGCAGTGGGGAGGATACAACTTACAACTTCAACAAAGACAGCAAAAGATTTAAGGCCATTGTAACTCAAGAGCTGGTTTCCCAGAAGATTCATTTGTTTAATATATATTGTTACTTACAGATGAGAAGTGTTGCTTCCATTAACTGCAATGTGTATTGAAGTTTCTACTTTCAACTTTACTTCTTTAATGGGGAGTTAATACTTTATAAGAATTCAAAGCAAAATAGACAAATCCAATCATTGCAAATACATGCCAAGCTTTTAGGAAATTCACACCTCTCCCCACAATATTTGATTTAACAGACTCTTCATTAGGGCTTGTAGTGATAGGACAAGGGGTAATGGGTTCAAACTTAAACAGGGAAAGTTTAGGTTAGATACAAGGATGAAGATCTTTACTGTGAGAGTGGTGAGGCACTGGAATGGGTTGCCCAGGGAAGTTGCGAATGCTCCACCCCAGGTGGTGTTCAAGGCCAGGTTGGATGGAGTCTTGGGTGACATGGTTTAGTGTGAGGTGTCCCTGCCCATGGCAGGGGTGTTGGAACTGGATGATCTTAAAGTCCTTTCCAACCCTAACTATTCTATGATTCTATGATTCTATAACTTCTGCCAGAACATGATACGAAGCCACAAGAAATGAAATGGGGCCTTTCCACTCATTGTTGACTTCTGCAGAGTGTGGACCAAACCACTTATGCACAGATAGCAAAGTAAATATATAGATTCTCCATATGAACAACTACAAAGAAAAAGTCAGTACATTTAATTTTGTGTACCTACATTCCACTAAAAAGTTAAAATGGTTTTCAAATACAGGATCTGGGGAAATTGTCATTGGTTTCAGTTGGGTTTATATTATCAATGATGTCAACTTAGTCAGATAGGAAGAGAAATTCGTATCGTACTTTTATAACCATAGAAAAATATTCTCTCAAACTGACTATGTTCTCAGAGAAGGATATAGTGGGAAAAGAGATTTGAAGTCTCCAGAGCAGGGGTCTCATTATCTCCAGATATATGTATGCTTCAAGACTAGGGCAGAGTAGCATGCACAAATTTGAAGAATGAAAGTGGCAGTGTTATGTGTAGTGTTGTGTTCAGTAAGATTTTTTTGTGGTGTAAGAATTAGACAAATCCTTCACCATCTTTTAGATGGAGGACAGATGAATTCATCAAGTGGCTAGCTAGTAATTCAGCACAGCGTCAACTCTTTTTTTTTTTTTTTTTTTTTTTGTGTGTGTGTTTGGTTTATTTTTTGTTTTGGTTCTTTTTGTGGGGTTTTGGGTTTTTTTGTTGTTGTTGGGTTTTTTTTTTTGTTTATGGGCCGTGTTTTAGTATCTTGTAAAAAAGATACGAAAGATTGCATTGTAC
>JAVHNF010062059.1:15274-27200 GCA_034783455.1 Micropsitta finschii
CAGGAAGAGCCTTTATCCCGGCTTTGCTTTTAGCTCCTATCCCCCATTCCTCTGCCTCTGTACCCTCTGGAAACAGGGGTGGCACTGGTGATACTGCAGGAGCCACGCACACAATCCATGAGGGCACAACCCCCCACACACATACACCAAGTCTCTCCTGCTGCTGCAAGGTAAGGATTTTTAATTTTACGTGGCCTCTTTGTTTCCTTTGGAAGCCCTCCATTTCCTGGGGAGAGTTGGAATGCCCTTTGTTCCACTTGAAGAGGAAAGGAGACCAAATGAGTTTAAAGTAATGACAGTTACATACACAAAAATATCAATCTATCTATTAACATCTCAGATTCAGGGTATATTCAGTCCTTGGCCTCTGCAATGCCTTGTTCACTCAGATGCACTCAGAAAAATTCCCCAATAAAGTAAAAGTGAATAAAAGGTGCAGGTCTATAATTCTGTATTGGATTTTCTAGTCAGACTGAAAAAGGAGTGGACAAAAGACCTGGCAATTAAATAGCAGATTTGCATTCACCTGTTTCAAGGGTGGATGCATGGCTATAAAAAAAAAGGATGGTAAATATTTCCTGGAGCAAAAGACTATGTTGTATTTATTTAGCTAAATATAGAGAGTAGTTATAAAGAGGTAACTTCATCACAGTCTACAAGTGTCTGTGTAGGAATCAAAAATGTAATAAAGACCTCTGCAGTCTGCCAAGGAAATGTACAACTAACTCCAGCTGCTGGAATTTGGACCAAGGCAAGTTCAAGCTTGAAATGACATATGACAATTTTGTAGTAATGTTAATTAGTCACTGAAACACTGCTGAGGATAATGCTCTTTTGAACTATAAAAGCAAGTTTAACTGTATTTTCTTGGGAATATACTCAGGTGTCTTTTGGATTAGCCATGCAACAGCTCTGTACTATGCAGGCAGGATTTCATGTTGTAAGTCCTGGTACAACAACCAGGGCTGTTCTCGACACAAGCTTTCTTTTCACTTGGCACATTATAGGAGGGCACAGGGATATGATGCAGCTGCACACATCTTTACCTGCTTCACTCCATGTCTCCTAGATCCACGCAATCTAAACCAGAACCCTGTCTCCAGCTGAGAGTTCCTTCTACATGGGAAAGAAAACAAAAAAAAAAAACGCCTCTCTAAAACGTTCTCTGTAGTACTGTGCCATATGGTGAACACGGGTATGCGAGTAATTTGCAAACAAGCATAAATGGCACATCCTGTGCTGAATTCTGCCAACACAAATCTGGTCATTTCCTCACTACTGATATTATGGTGGCAGTCTATTACAGACCACCCAAGCAGGATGAAGAGGCAGACAAAATATTCTATGGGGTATTTCTGGGAGCTGAGAGAAGTCTTACAACTTCTAGCCCTTGTTATTGTGGGGAGCTTCAACTTACCAGATGTCTGCTGGAAATACAATGTAGGACAGCAGAGAGGACACAGTCTAGGTGGTTCCTGGAGTGTGTGGATGATAACTTTCTGACACAGCTGGTGGGAGAGCCAGCTAGGGAACGTGTCCCTATGTGATTGGGCATAGCAATCACAAAATGGCAGGTTTTGATTCCTGAGGTGAGGAGGGGTCAGAACTGCACCTTGGACTTCCAGAGGACAGACTTTGGCCCGTTTGACACAGTCCCTTGGGAGGCAGTCCTGAGGGGCAGAGGGGTCCAGGAAGGCTGGACCTTCTTCAAGAAGGAAATCTTAACAGTGCAGGGGCAGGCTGTCCCCATTGTGCAGAAAGACGAGCCCGCAGGGAAGACGACGGGCGTGGCTGAACAGAGAGCTTTGGCTGGAACTCAGGAGGGGGAAAAGGAGAGTTATGACCTTTGGAAAAAGGGGCAGGCAATGCAGGAGGACTACAAGGATGTCATGAGGTTATGCAGGGGGAAAATTAGGAGGGCCAAAGCCCAACTGAAGGTATTTGAAAGATGTATAAATGTGGTAGGGACATGTTTTAGTAGTAGACTCAACAGTGCTACATTAACAGTTGGACTCGATCTTAAAGAGTCTTTTCCAACCTAAACAATTCCATGATTCTATGCTTTTGGAGGACACTTGCAGAAACGCTGGTGCTTGGGTACTAAATTTAACAGTACTTCTAGAAACCACTAAAAAGGAATCCAAGCAGTGGTCATGGCACCGGTACCTCTGTGGCTTGTGCCCTGCACAGACTAAGCCTAGGGCTGCTTCCACTGTGAGGCAAGGGAGGGATTGTGGATACAAACATCTCTGCTCTTGTCCTTGAACATCCAAAGAAAGTCATTCTGTAACACTTGAAAATCTGCTCTTTCATAATTAAAAAGACTGAAATGATTTATTGCTTAGCAGACTATTACAGTTTAAGCAGATTGAACACCAGAAGGTGCTTCTGCTAGAATTTCACCATTATCTGCTATTTTCCAATGTCTGCAGGTTTGATGATGTGATCGAGTTACATTAGCTTTGAAATTACTGACCTGTTCATTACACAGATAGTAATTTACATCCTCTGCTAATTCACAGAGGCCAAGTTATCTCTCACTTTCAATTTCTCAATAATATGGAATCAAGCCAAAGCTAAATTTGCCTTCTGATCCTTATCCCACATCTTACCAGTCCTGGAAGCAGTTATTCCTGAAACTATCATGCCCTTATTTTGGAGGCTAACATCCTATTTTTCTTAACAATTTTTCTATTGAAAAGTCTATTCATACTTTTGGACACTGCACTTTCAAACAATAGGATATAGATGCATCTTTAATACGATAATGTTATTTCTCTCTGGGCACCTGAAAAGCTGACTTGTTTCTGCTTGTATGCCCATAAGTCTCACTGCATGAAAAAGTAGTAACTCCAAAATTAGTATAATCATGTCATAATAAATACCTTAAGAATCTTGTGTACATCACCACTATCAATGAGAATCACTCATTCCTTTCAGTAGAGTTGGATAAGAGTTAAAGTAGCCTTTGTTTTTTGGGGTAGCAAATTGATGTTTTTAAAAATTTTCCTTTCACATATAGATATTATTACATCCCAACTCAAAAACCCCAACACAAGCTGTACCATCCCATTTAGTAATGACAATAAGGATTTCTGATGTGGTGATTTGTAATGCCTGGATTTGTAGTAGATTAGATTCCATTGTAGGGGACATGCTTACCTCTTTTGTTAGAGTCTTCTGCTGTTTCTTGTCAGAGTGCCCTAATAAATTTTTATGTGTCCTTCACAGTCTTGATAATTTTACTTTAAATATCCATGTTGTTCCCACAGAAATGCTGACCTGCCAAATTATATGAGTCAAAAATGCATCTATCAGGTATCTCTTTAGACCATTAAAGGTGACACTGGTGCAGATTATGGGCTATGCTTGCAGTGACCTAGAAAAACCAGCTTATCACCCCATTTCTGAGGGGTAGACAGGTGCTTTTACTCTATGCCCACAGCTACATTGTATAACCCAGAAGAAGACAAGCCATCATAGCCAGCTTTGTGCCCTGGCTTAATTTGGATCCAGCCAGCAGTTTTATCAGTAATGGGGAGCAGAAGTGCTGGTATCTGGATGATCTTGATCATCACAGAGACCTACTTCAGGTCTGGCATGATGCTCTTCACAAGACTGGCCTAGGTGAATCAAGGCATTTTAATGAAGTGCTGCTCTCATAAGCTACTTTTTGTTGAGATCTCTCTGCCTGTTTTACAGCTATAACCTGTCCTGAAACACGCTGGTCAGGGAGGGAGTGTTTAAACCACATGATCATTTTCTTAAAAATATTATATGAAATACTACCGGGGCTCCAAATGGGAACTAATAAAAACACCAAGAAATGTGATTTCTATTTAAGGATAAAACCGTAAGGAATAGGGAAGGAGAAACTCAAAGCTTGCACTAGGATTACAGAGGTACGTGAAATGTGCCAGTAAAGAGCCTGGACTAGGCTCATCAAAAGGTTGGTGGATATTATTTCATATTGACTTTGACCTTCTACTCTAATGTAATTACTCAGAACAATTTAAATAACTTTCTTCTTTTTCCTTAGGAAAAAAAAAAAAAAAAGAAGGAAAAGAAAGCATTTTACATTGCTTAAAACTGGAAAACAAAATGTTTGATTGAGGTCATCTTGACATCCATTAGTGTGATAAATGAAGTGGATTCAAGGCTGCTCCATTATCAAGGTTTATTTTCGTTGTTCAGATCTGGTTTCCCCTCTCTCTCCTCTCCCCTCTTTTTTTTCCTAAGCAACATGGCCTCAGACTCAAGGCTGATTACAATAATTGCATTTTCTACCCATAATAGTACAAATGATTCAAAGAGTTATTCAGAATGTTTCAATGTCAGCACTTAGATAAATGCTCCTTCTTTCCTAGGGATTGCATTTTTTATGCAGAAGGTTAGTTAGCAGCAGCAATAACGGTATAGCTGTCACAAAGCTGTGAATTTACGTGCCCAGTAACTGCAGTCACAATTGTTTGGTACTTGGCGTGGCAACGAGACTGAATGGGATACCAGATAATTTATAACTGCTCCCCAATACAAGAAGAACAATTATATCGTATGCAGTATAAAATGGCCATTATTTAGCTCCGTTTTTAAAAATTATTTGAAGAAAATGCCTATCCCTTGCAGGGCTATTTTCTTCTTGGGTCTAATTAGATACCCAAGGAATACAGGACATATAAATTTTGGCCAGCAAATATATTTATGGAATTTTAATTCGCTTCTTGTATACCTCTGCCATAAACCTTGTAAGCCTTCTTTGGGAGGTTTTTAATCTTAAAGGCAAAAAACAAGAAGTGAGAGAAAGCAGCAGTCCTACAAAAGGTAGCTGCTATTTTTTCTGATGAGCAGCAAGACCCTGGCTGTACCTCGTGTACCATAAAGTTACTGCTGTGTGTTTTATAAGAGCAAGCTGGTTTCTACAGACTTGACTGATTGCTCAGCCCTGCTCTTCCCTACGAGCAGGGCTGGCTTAGCCAGAGCTTCAGAGGGGCCTCAAGCAGGCTGGGGTCCCTGGGCCCCACCAACGCTTGAGCCAAAACCTCCATCCCCAGCCCCAAGCTTCCCCTTGGGCTTTTGTAAGGAGCAGATCAAATTGCTGTGGATGAAACCTCTTTGTCGAAATAACTCCATGTAGGAATTCTGGCATCTCACAGAAAACAAAACAACCCCAAAGCAGTGAATAAGCTCATAATTACCTGCCTTCTTTTGGGGGTGCCTTTTTGGAGACGGAGGGGCTTTGCAGAGCTCACCACACCAGGCTGCGGCTGCGGTAGAGTGTAGGTCTTTGTAGAACATGGAACTTTTGTTCCAGAGCACCAAATTGATTTCCATTCACATTTCCATTCACAAAGAAGGCACTCGTCCTCACTTTCTTCAAAGTATTTCAGGGACAAGCAAAGCACATGGATGAGTAGGAATTGGAGGAGAGTGAAATTTCACCAGTTTCTGCATAATTTGCACCTAAACGGGAATTCAGGTAGGGAAGGGACAGGCAGATGGACAGGTCAGAAAGCTCAGTTAATAGCTGGGCCCAGTTTAAGACATTTTTGCCAATTTGGGAAGGAAATTAGCCATGCTATTACCAAGATGAGCTTTCAATCAAAGTCTAAAATTAGGCTTTCTTCTCTTGAATGAAACCTTAAAATATCTAATGTATTAATCTAATCCACCTGTCTAAGACTTGGCGTAGCCCATCACTGTATGACCAGGTCACAAAACATTGCATTAACCCTCGCCTTGGGAAGGAGGTCTTTTACGGAATTGTATCTGCATCTGTCTGACTAAAGCAAATCCTGCCATGTCTGTTCTAATGGGAATAAAAGTATCTAGGGAAGACTGGGAAGGCAGCAGGCAGGGGAATGGCTGCGGCCATGTGCTACCAGCATTTCAGCAAGGCTGTGCTGCAGCAGTGCCCACCTGCCCTTTCCTTCCCAGAGCCCAAGGGTATGAATGCAGGAAAGAGCTGGGAAGAGAGGCTGTGCTGAGTGCAATTAATTTATATCTCCATTTAAATAAAACCTTCTCATAGTCATGGCTTGGGAGGAGACGGTGCCACTTGGCAAACAAAACTGCTAAGTGCACTCCACTAGAAATGTTTATACTTTGTCCCTGAGAAATGTTTATGCTGGAGTACAGTATTTAACTCATCCATTGAAAATGAATGACGAGGAGAGGAGTACAGAGGTTTTCTCATTTCAGAAACATTTGTTAAGTGTCTTCCATTTGTGACAGCTCCAAAATCAGAGTAAGTTGCCCTCATCTGAAGGAGTCTGCAGTGACACAAGCCATGCTGAGCATGCTGGTGGGGCACTCCAGCAAATGTATAGCCTAAAAATGAATGAAGGCTTGGGGAAATGTCCTCATTTCAGATTCAGTTCCTTTCTTCTCACCCTCTCCTGGTGTTGACTTGCCTTTGGGAGCCTAAAATTACATTACAGCAGCCGGACCAGGGCTTTGGAAACCATGCTATTGTACCTGTGAGCATGAATTTGCAAATAACTCTGTCACATAACATCTCCTGCTTAAACTCCAAATTCCCAAAGGTCAGCGCACCCCCTCGCATCCTTCCCCTGCATTTCCAGGATAGAGTGCTGTCACACGTGTGATCATCTGTCCGCAGGAGTGCAGTAGCAGCATGCACCCTTGTCCAGCACATGCATTGCAGAAGCTTTTTCTTGCCCAGGCTGGCTGGCCTTCCCTGACTAAATACTTTGCTTAACATGAGAAGAACAAAACCCACCTGTATTTACCATCTCAGTCTTTTTCACCTGCAGACTGCGTGGGATGAGTGCAAGCTGACAGTATGCTCCTATAGGATCCTCTCTCAGATTCAGGGCTGTCGGCACTCCTGAGCAGTCTATTTGGCAGCAAACAAGTAGATCCTAAGTCTGACAGCCCCACAGGCTACTCAGCAATTCTGGAAGCAAGGAAAGGGAATGGGGCACAGTTCTCTGGAAGGGCACAGATCTCTGCAGATGAAAACCACATTAAATGTTACATTCTGCAGAAGGACAATGAAGAGGTGTCTTCATGAGTCTCAGAACCAGGATTATCTGTCCTCCCCACGCAAAAGCCCAGCTGGCAGCTACCAATAGGAGTGACCCAAACCGTGAGCAATCCCAGCCACCACAAGAGCAGTTTGCTCTGTTAAACGCAAACCTTACCAGGTAATGTACAATAATGGCTTAAAGCTGCTTCATGTGATACAGATGCGCAGGGCCAGTGCTACAGGCCCCAGCCTCAGATCTGAAAAGCTGCTGCACATGGATTCCAGCTGTGCTTCTCCCGGTGCTGGTGTGCAGGCATCAGGACAGCCCCACAGCCCTCCTGGCAGCCCAGCTCCCAAAACAACCCACGGATGGCCACAGCCACCCCCTGCTCTACCAGCACTTTAATTCCCCCATTACAACCCCACAAAGGACCACACGGGCAGTGTCCCAGTTGCTTTTGGTATAATGAGGATGGGGAGAAAAAATCTGCTGGATGGGGGGAATGAAATTAAATAAAAAAGAATAGGAGCAGGAGGGGGAAGAACATCGCTCACTTTAACCATCATCCCTAACATCATAATTGATCTTTACATGAAGCTCCCAGAGAGACAAAGAGAGACCGTGCAGGTATGAATCCAGGAATAACAATGTGCACTTAATAGTGCTCATCATATGATGAAGTATGACACTGACATTTTACCAGTGTATCTTCAAAGGGTGTTAACGAGGGAAAACCTGCCTGAAGCCGACAGCCCAGAACACGCCAAACAAGAGAAATGACTGCTTCTGTGAGGGAAAGAGATTCAAAAGGGGTAAAAGAGAGGCACTGAACAGCCTGTGCAGCTGAGTGATGTTTCAGTGCCCAGCGATGAAGAGCAGAGGAAGGGTAACCAGGTGCTAGAGGGAAGGCAACAAGGGGCATTCAGCAGCTCATGGAGGAAGAGGAAGAAGAGGAGAAAAGCTGCACTCCTCATGGCTATGCCTCATTGGGCATAGCATCAAACGGGCTCTTCGTTATGTCCCTAATGTATCTGTCCCTGACGTTTTTCCCCCTCCAAAAGCTTCGCTTTAGAGTATACACGACCTGGGTGCATGAATCAGCTCAGGAGCAGCAGCGTCGAGATTCAAATAATAACCATTAAAATAAAGGCACGCATGCAGAGTGCAGGACGTGCACCAGACCTCTGCGAAACCCGGAAAGCTGCAGCTCAGGGTACGAGCATAAAATGAGCTTTAAAAGCCTTGTCACCCTCTCCAGCACATGTGTCAGGAGCAGAGGTGGTGTAAGACTGAAGGAGAATACTTTGGGATGGAGGGCTGTAATTTATCAAACTCTGTGAAGCTCTTCATGTCACGTTGGACAGGAACTTGCAGCAAAACCAGCCAGTGCTGATGTGCGTGCTTCAAAAGATGCAGCTGCTCAGAAAGTGCCCTGTGCTACACAGAAAAATGAAATCATTTTAAAACTAGTTTTGCTTTCCCCATCGTTCATTTGGTCCATTCCCATTAAACGAACTAGACAAACAACAAAGAAAAGCAACACACCTTGACCCAGTATTTATATACAGTATCATACACAGATTTGTGTAGTTTTAATACCAGCAACTTCAGCCTTGAGTCTTACTCTCTGCCTGTAGTTTCCATCACATCGGGTTGTAATGCTGCAAACATCAAGTAGCTGGGCTGAAGGAGGGACAGCAAATGAAGCTTCTGCACAGATGTGAGCTTTTCCATAGCTAGCACTAACCTGAAGGGGAGGGCTGCACACCTCATTGGGAAGAGAGGGAATATTTAAGAAGTAATGTTTTAAGCATTGTACCAGGTTTGTGGTAGCTCAGTGGAACTGCTTTGGAGAGGTTAAGCAATTTGTTTGTTATTTCATAATGAAAACCAGACGGAAAAGAAGGATTCATTTAGTAAAACGTGTGGAATTCCTGCTTTGACATCAGACAATGAAATACAAAGCAGTGATGCCAGGTTGCATGAACTCCACCTGAGCTGCCCCAAATCATAATGGTGTAAGCTGGCCTGACCTCAAAAAGTTGATAGCTGAGTGGTAAAGGCATGAGCTCTCGTCTGCAGGACAAGCGTCCTGGATGATGCACACCCGTGTCACCCTATTGAGGCCAACAGAACTGCTGCCTTTGGGACATCTGGGTTCAAAGGTTTAATTATTTTCTTGATTTATTTTAGGAACCTCATACCTCGTTAACAGGAACACTCCTCACTGATGCTTAAGAGCACGTTATTAGCCTTGAACTACAGGAAAAGTTGTCTCCTGCTAATGGCACGTGCTGCCAGGGATGAGACCTCATGATCACAGCAAAGCTCAAAAGATCATGCACCTCTTCTGGCAGTTATTTCTGACTCTGACACACGGTGAACTATGGACCTGGCATAAAAGCTCTTTTTAATGTATTGGGGCAGGGTTGACTGGCCATCCTCAGGGCTTTCCAAAGCAGTAAATCCCCTGTGCACCTCGGGGCATCCTGGAGAGCTCCCTGTTCCTAGCTAGCAGCAGCTGCCTGTGACGCGATCTAACCCAGCCTTCTCCAGCCTAATTCATTACTTCAGGCTTTCTCCACCACAAAAGCAAGATGGTGTGAGGCCAGAGTACGTGGACTTGCCCCAACTGGTTCCCAACCACTTGGCAACTGGTCTTGAATCAGTAACCACAGGGCTCAGCAAAACCACCGCCACAAAAAACCAAGACCCCAAAGACGGACCATTCCCCAAGAGGCCAGCACATCTCCCATACGTATAGGGGCAAGAGGCACGGCTCTGCAGCAAGCACAGCTTTGTGCCCACAGGTTCCCTAGGGACCACTCGGGAGCAGAGAAACATGGTCAGAAGTGTAGAGCACTGCCTGGGCTGCCCCCACGCAGAGGAAACTCATCCTTTATAAACACTGCCTGCTCCAGAGCTGGGAAACCACAGGATCCCTCCTGTTACCCGGAGCCAAGATTTATATGGCAGGAGGCGGGGGAGCACAAGCACACAGGCTTGGGCAGCTGGATACCCTTGGATTTACACTGCATTTGGGATGATAATGAGGTGGTTAATACAGAAGTACAAGACAGAAATAAAACACTGACTTTTATAGATCTCTGTGTGAATCTGAATCATCATTTGGAGACCAAGAGATGGGTGATATACAGCAGCCCATCCAGTCCTAGCTCCTCTTAGGTCTCCCTGGGAGAACAGCAGCACAGGGGAGCCTGAGAGTGCCAAGGCCAGTGAATCCCACCTGGATAGCGTCCACAGGCCAAGATTTGTTAGCGGAATATGGATCAACTAATCTCAATTAAAAGCATGTCCTTTTTGCATAGAGATCCCTTTTCCTCCACACAAGTCATGCATATTCTAAACACCTTAAGTCTACTGGAAATGCACAGTGGCAGCTGAAGGCAGATTTTGCTGCTAGCTTTAATAAAAGGACTAGAAATTACTTGTTTTCTGTTGGATGAGAAGCAGCATTAACTATCACTGACTGGTCTACTTTCAGGTCACATAAAGTCATCTAAATTTGCATTATTCTGTGTATAACTTTGGGGAAAAAAAAGGCACAAACGCATGGAATGGGTGTTGCAGGTGCCTGGACAAATGTATGGCAGAAAAGGTCCCTCAAGGGCTAAACCACGACTCTCCCCTACGGCTGCCCCTGAAGCAGAGACACTGGAGACTGGAGAAAGACCATGAGGAGCTGGAGAGCCCTGGGCATTTGTCTGGCATTGCTGCAAGGCTGCAATGCAAACGTGCCCTCAGCTGCTGCCGCAGTCCTGTTTGGGGTGAACCATGGCTCTGTCACGGGGTAGGAAAGCCAACAAACTCTGTGTAAGTGCCTTCCAAAGTGAAGCAGTGACTTAGGGACGACAGCTCTAACCGAAAGCCTGTTTCCTGGGAGCAGGCACTGTCAACAGCTCCCAGCCTCCAGCCTTAACCCAGGATCCCTGTTTGAAGGTTTACAGCCTACAGCATCACCCACCCTAGCCGGGAAGGTATCAATGCAGCACCTACCTCCATCCGAGTAGGTCTCTGTCCCGTAGCCATCCTGTAATCCATTGCTCCAGGTGCCTTCGTACTTGGCCCCGTTTCCAGTGCATTCTCGGACCCCGTACCGTCCCTTAAATCCATGGGTCCACTCTCCTTTGTACACCCACTTCCCTTTGCTCTCCATGCCAATGCCATGGCGCTTGCCCTGCGCCCAGGTGCCCTGGTAAGTGTTGCCGCTGGGCCAAGTGTAGACCCCCAGCACCTCAAAGCCGTGACTCCAGGAGCCCGAATATTCACCTTGACCCTTCGGGCCGGTACAGATTCCGTGGCCATGAGCCTTTCCGTCCTCCCAGCCTCCACAGTACGACCCTCCATCGTCAAAATTAAACCTTCCCCCACTGGACATGCATGTAATTCGGTTTGCAAATCCCCCAAAAGGTGAAAAAAAAAAAAAAAAAAAAGAAAAAAAAGAAAAAATGGAAAAAAAAATTAAAAAAAGCAGGAAAGAAAAGGCGAACGATGACTTGGGAAAAAAGAGAATTTAAAAATCAAATCAATCGCAATCATGCACCAGATCCAAGGTTGCTGCTTAAGCCAGTTTCTTGTGATTATTCATTCTCTGGAAGTACGTTCAGGATCAGTTCTCTCTTCCCCTGCTGTGGAGACAGTATCATTAAACAAAAACACAAAAAAAAAATAGCAGCAAGAACAGCAGCAGCTATTGGGTTTTGGTGCAAACGACTCCACCTAAAAACCATCCACGGCAGGGAACGGGGGTGGGGGAGGAAAAAAATAGGGGAAAAAAAGGGAAAAAAGAAAAAAAATAGGGAAAAAAAATAGGCCAAATTCCAAGAGAAGGAGAAAGAACCCCGGGAAGAGCCGCTGCTCCTCACAGCCCCCGCTGCGCCCCGCGCCCCGGGCTGCCCGCCCGCCCGGCCTGGCTG